>WSYH01002178.1:0-39884 GCA_036426205.1 Ascaphus truei | reverse complement strand
GGGGGGGGGGGATTGTGTGGAAGACATGGTGGAAGAGTTGGAACACGACTTGCTTATATGATCCAGAGTATATATTAAATAATGTATACAGTATTATCATGTGACAATCAGATTAGATCATATAGTGAACATGTTATGTCAATAAAATAAAATGAATATTCATAATTCTTAAGTCATTAACCTGAATCCAAGGTATTTTTAACACATCAAGGGAGAGAGATATATATACTGGAACTGAAAGGTACACAAAAGGACAACCGATTAATTATTCAATTTGTTACCTATACATGTCATGTAATACACACATGGTAATTGCTGTTACAGATTGGTGTGTATATGAACAAGCTACATGGGTCAACAACACAGGTAAGAGCATGTGTAGGAACATATACAGGAATATATAAGTATATAAGTATATCGGGATTCCCAATGGCAAGACCACTCCATGTTTAGGTTTATTTGGGATTTTCTACAATTTTTAACAGTTTTTTTACAGAAAGTGTTTTTTCTCCCAGTCTACATTGATACCTCGAGGTGTCATGGTATCCAACGTGAAGATCCAAAACATTTCCTTTTGATTCAGGATCCTCTGGCGATCTCCACGTCGGACTGGGAGTGGAATGTGTTCTAAACCACTAAAGGTTAGATGGTTTAAATTACCTTTAGGGCATTCCATAAAGTGTCGTGCCACCGGGAACCTCTGATCTTTGTTCTTGATACTTCTAATATGCTCCATTATTCGAAGCTTTAATGGACGTATTGTACGCCCTATGTAGCTCATACCACAGCCACATGTTAGAATATATACCACATAGTTGGTATTGCATGTGATAAAACTCCTCAATCTGATCTTGTTTCTGTTTACCTTTGAATGTATTGCTTTAATCGACTTTGCATGGGTACAGACTTTACAAAAGCCACACTTGAAGAAGCCAATTGGGGGGACAAAGCCCCTAGTTTTTTTGTATGGTTTTCTATACATACTAGGTGATATGTAGTTTGATAAGGTTTTGGCTTTTTTAAACACAAATTTTGGTAATTCCTCAATGTGTGGTTTGAGTTTATTGTCCAATGACAAGATGTTCCAGTGTCTAGCTACGATGGAGCGGATGGTATTTGCTTGTCGACTGTGTTGTGTAATAAAATACAATGGTGTTGAATCTTTTTAACAGTCTATGTTTTTCTTTTTTCTCAACAAGTTGTTACGTGGAGTTTGGTAAGCATATTCAAAAGCCTTCTGTAAGTCCATTTTGTGATATCCCCTATTGCAAAATCTCAAGGCCAGTTCTTTTGACTGTGTTATAAATTGATCTGTTGTTGAACAGATACGTCTCAACCTTAAGAATTGAGCTTTAGGTATACCTTTAATTAAGGGGCGTGGATGTCCACTATCTGCCTTAAGAAACGTATTCCTTGAGTTTGGCTTTCTGAAAATGTCAGATTGGATAGACTGACATGAATCAATAGATAAAAGTAAATCTAAATATTCAATTTTCTGATGATGGAAAGAAAAAGTAAAATGCAGATTGTAATTGTTTGTGTTTAACTGGTCCACAAATTCCGTCAGGGACCCTGTGTCACCTTCCCAAATTAAGACCAAGTCATCAATAAATCTCCGATAGAATGTGATGTTATTACGAAAAGAATTAGTGTGACTAAAAATGTGCATGTGCTCCCAGTATCCCATGAACAAATTTGCATATGAAGGTGCAAATGAGGTTCCCATTGCGGTACCTCGTGTCTGTAAATAATAAGTGGTGTCAAAAAGAAAATAATTGTGAGTGAGTAAATATAAAATAGATTCTAATATAAACGTGGTCTGTGCTGGTGATAGGGATGAGTGATTAAGAAAGTGTTGGACTGCTGCAATACCCTGTGAGTGATCAATGATAGTGTAAAGAGAAGTGACATCTAAAGTAACCCATAAATAATTGGGTGACCAAGTGAAATGTGAGAGTGAATTGAGTAAATCTGTGGAGTCTTGTAGGTATGACGGAAGTTTGTGGACCAGTGGTTGCAGAAAAATGTCAATATATCTGGATAGTCCATCTCCCAAAGATCCAATACTCGATATTATTGGTCGCCCCGGAGGGTCGACTAGAGATTTGTGGATCTTTGGGAGATGGTGAAAGATGGGGATCACCGGGTTCTGGACAGACAGGAAACTTTTTTCTTTATCGCTCAATACCTGTAGAATGACACCGAAGTCAAGAATGTTATTTAGCTGTACTGTAAATACATCTGTGGGGTCAGATTTTAGAGTTTTGTATGAGTTCATGTCGTGTAATTGTCGTAATGCTTCTAGCTTATATTTGACATTACTCTGAACAACAATTGCACCCCCCTTGTCGGCATTCTTTATGACCAAGTTTTTGTTGGTCATCAAACTTTGAATGCTGAGGCGATCATCTTTGGACATATTGTTGCCGAGAAGGGGGGTGAATTTGTAACCTTTTTCCAATAGTAATAGGTCTCTTTCGACCAATTTCTCGAATGTGGCTATGTGTGGGCCTTTTATGTGAGAGGGATAAAAGTTTGAGCGAGTCTTCAAACCTGAGTCTCTTGAGCCTACCAGAAAGGAGGATGCAGATATATTCTCCTCCTGTGTGGTCTGCTCATCTAGGAGACTATTCATATCCTGGAGGGTACATAACTCAGCGAATGATGTTAAACCGTCGTTATCATTAACAGACTCAGAATCCTGAAACATAACAGGAGGGACATTAGTAAGTTCATCATGTACATTGACATCCTCTTTATGAAAAAACTTTTTCAGTACTAATTTTCTAACGAAACATTGTAGATCAATAATGGTGTTAAACAATCTAAAGTTTTCAAGAGGAGCGAAGTTAAGTCCCTTGTTGAGTACAGACAGTTCATTCACAGAGAGGGGCACCCCCGAGATGTTAATGACATTATCTTCTAGGTTTAAGTGTACTTTTTCCTTTTTGAGACTGCGCCCTCGTCCCTTTGAGCGCCTTGTCCTTGGTCGTTTTTTGACTGTGAAAACAATGATGGTGCATGTCTTTGTTCACTTTTGGATCCTTGACTATACTCTGAATCATGGTCACTGCTGTATTCATATTGGTTTGATGTCTGTTTAGTTGAAAAGGACACTCCATGTGACCGATAATCACTGTCAGAGGCATCTGAAAAACTTGATTGATCACCTGATTTCTTTTTAAGAATAGAGGGTCTGGGTGTGGATTTCTCTTTTGGACCTTGTGAATGTTGTTGGTTCTTTTGATGGGATTTTTTGGTCTTATTTGGAGTATTGGGAATCCTTGTTGGGCGAGGAGGTTTTTGCCAAATGTATACCTGTCCACGCTCATAATCTAAGCGGTCCCTGTCAAACTTTATTTGTTTTTTCTCCATGATTTCTTTATCAAGTTTGCTAATGTTCTGGTATAGGAGATTGTCATTAGTGGCAAAATTTGGCATATTCTCAAACTTGTCAAGTTGATCTTGGAGTTTCTTAATACTTTCTAATAGGAGATTTTTCTCGGCTACTTTAGTTTGTATAATAAGCTCCATTAGTTTCATTGAACATGAGTCTAATATTTTAGTCCAATTTTCCTCAAACCCTCTATTGATGAAGCTAAACGATGGTGTTTTCTTTATCCTTAAGCCTCTAGGGATTCGTTTACTTCTCACATAATTTTCCAGAGATGTTATCTCCCACCATAATTTGATTTTCTGGCTTAACAGTTTCTCTAGTGTCACAAAGTATAAGGACAAGTTCATTTTATCGTCACATATAATGTCCTTTGAGTCATTGAAAATATAAGATGCTTGTCTGGAACGTCCTGCATTGTCAGAGCAGAGTGTGACATAAGGTGTTGATTTTGTGTTCATGTCACAAATATCCTCATTGTCTGAGGAGGCCATGATGCTTATATCTTGTTTAGTAGGTGTTTACTAGTTGGTAAATGAGCTTTGGATATATGCACTTTTGTATGGAAAAAATATATATGTATAACTTTGTATAAATCCAAAACTGTGTATTTTTTAGTCCATAAATGGAAAAAAACCCTTTCTCCTTAGAATCCAAACATCAAAAAAAAGGTAAATGTTGAAAAAATATATGCAAAAATGAAAAAATAATAAATATACAGTATGGTTGAAAACAGTCACAGTCCAGCCAAAAAATTATTATTATAGTATATTGGTGTTACCAATGTATATAGTATGTGGGTGCTCGAGCCACTGGTTAGGAATGTGCATAGGAGAACAAAAAAATACTGGGGTTGAAGCCCCAATTAACCAATGCTACAGAGCTTATAACCCACTGTTTTAAATGTTATAAAAATCTTTCTGCTTAAGAGACCAGGTCACGTGATGTGGTGAATGCATGTTCGTGGCTATGTATATTAACCCCTAGATGGCAAACGGTCTAGCAGTAGCATAGAGAGTTGTAAGGGGGAGTCTTGAAATCCCTCCAGACCTCTCTGTCAGCTTAAGCTATGTGCTGGGTGTAACCTGGCTAGTTTAAGGCAAGTTTAAGGCATTTCTGCATTGACTAATGACCCATAGTATTAACACAGCAGGGGTCCCTGGCAGTCCCATTCAGTTTGAATGGGACTGCCAGGAAACCCCGCTATTAATCTGATGGGCCATTAATCAATGTAGAAATGCTGGGTCTAGTTTAAGGCAAGTTTAAGGCATGTATCCAGCATGTACCTGGGTGTACCTGGGAATTTTTGGCGATTGCCACTGGTTTGTGTTAGAATAACCGTGGGCACTACAGTATAATATATATAATATATGGGCATGAGGAAGCCACTATACAAATGAATGGGTGAGGGGTGGGTATCGGGGCAGGGTGGCTTAACCCCTTAATTACCTTTGTGATTATTAACCAATAAGGTGATTAAGGGGTTAAGTGATATCACAATGTATTTACTATGTGTTTTTTTGGCAACAGAGGACAGAGGGCCCTTGCTGACGGAGGGGATTCATATTGCTGAGGTTAGTAGAACTGTATTTATTTAGTATGTTATTTAATGTGTTTAATAATGGACAAATAATCTATTATCCATATCTGGATAGATATTTAGTTATTTATAGATATAGTTATTTTGACCAATACTGTACTGTATGTACTGTACTGTATGTGTTGGGGGGAAGTGGGTTGTATTGATTTATTTAAATGTAGGCCCTTGTTTTATTTTTTTTGACATACAGGGTTGGTTCCTTAGGTCTGCGTGAACCTCTGGAGACCACCTGATGACTCCACGGACTTCCACGGGAACCAGGCTACGGAACCTGCGGGGAAGAACCGGGGGCCCCACAGCTGTGTGGGGGCCCCACAGAACCGTAGGGACCAACCGAGGTCCCACAGACTCCTGTGGGAACCACCCGAGGACCCTCAGACACCTGTGGGGCTGACCCGGGACCCCCAGGCACCCGCGGGCCCACCCGTGGAGACCACATTTGGGGCCCACAGTGACCCACGGAGACCACCTGGAGTCCCACGGTGCCTGATGGGGACCGCACATAGGCCTTCAGACCCTGTTTGCACCCCCCTCTGGGACACTGTGATGCCTGCAGACACCGGCCAGGACCACTGGGGACTCCCATGGGCCTGGGGTATTAACCCTGTATGTCAAATAATAATCATGTTGTATGGGGGGGGGGGGCACAGGGGGTGGTGGGTTATGTATTGTTTATTAAATACAGTAATGTTTATTGTGGGGCTGTGTATTGTTTTGATTGTGGGTAGTGGGGGTTGGGGAAGGGGTTATTGTCCCCGAACCTGGGTAGGTCTCCCGGGTGGGTAGTGGAGAGTATTTAGGCCTCCCGAGTGTGTGGTGGGTGAGGGTGGGTTAACCCCTTAATGACAGTCGCGGTTAACAGGGGGACATTAGATTGGCTCTTTTTATTCTTGTGTATGTTTTTCTGCACCTAGGGCATGGGTGGTGATGAAGATGAGGATGGCCTTCATCATGGGTGCCGAACAAGGGTGTGTGCAAAATGTAATTATTTTATTTATTGTGATTAATGTATTTTTAATGGGCAAATTCATTATTATCCATATGTGGATAATAGTAATTTTGCACATTACTGTATTGCATGTTTTAGGGGCAGGGGGGGGGATGTGTGTTGTATATTGCAATGTTTATTGGGGGCAATTGTTCCCAAAAAACATGCTATTGTGCCTTAACCCCTTCATTGCCTTAGCGGATTGCCGCTAAGGTTCTGAAGCTGCTTTAATGTATTTTTATTAACAGTGTGCGGGAGCAGGTGGTCTCCAGAGCTGAACCACATTAATTTGTGGCTCAGGGACCCCCGAATTTACAATTCATGTAAATTGTATTAATATTGTGGGGAGCAGGTGTTCTGCTGAGCTGAACCGCATTGATTTAAGGCTCGGGGACCTCCTGCTTCCCAAGTTACAGTCCCCGGTATGGGGCATCAGATGCCTTTGTCGCCGCCATTTTATAGAGCCCACGTCGCGTCTTGGACGCTATAAAGATGGCGGCAACACTGACATCCTATGCCTCATACCGGGGCCTGTAACTTGGGAAGCAGGGGGTCCCTGAGCCTTTAATCAATGCGGTTCAGCTCAGCAGACCCCCTGCTCCCACACAATATTAATACAATTTACATGAATGCAGCTTCATCACCATAGTCGCTGTCCGCTACGGTTATGAATTATTGTTTATTGGTATTGATGTTTTGATAATAGTGTACATGTGCAGGTGGTCTCCTGAGCTAAACCGCATTGGTTTCAGCCTTGGGGACCCCCTACTTCAGGAGATACAGGCCCTGTTATGGGGTGCCGGTATCCCCTGAACTTGTAAAGCTCCCGCGTCACGTGATGGAACATTTAAATTCTGCAGGGGATACTGGCACCCCATATTGGGGCCTGTATCTCCTGAAGTAGCGGGTCCCCAAGGCTGGAACCAATGCGGTTCAAATCAGGAGACCCCATGCACATGTACACTATTATAAAAAATCATATTTGTACAGTTTGATTGCCTGTAAGAGCCGTGCATTGAGACGTAGAGTCTCCATGCAGTTTTTACAGGCTGCTTTATTTATATCAGTTATTGTGCTATATAACTTTAAGCTCGATAGCAGGGGGGAAAGAAGGTGCTCGCGCAATATGGCACTTGTTGCCAAGGCAGGACGAAAACACGCTGAGCAGCCTTAGTGAATAGCGCATTTGGCTTCACCCTTTTGTGCCCGAGCTAATTTTTCCCATTTCAGCGCAAATAATCGGAGCTTAGTGAATCACCCCCACTGTGTTCAAGAAAAAGACTACAAGCAATAGAAACAGTTAGATAAAAAGAAAGTGAGAGAAAAATAGTAGACAGAAGAAAGGGAAAGAAGGTGCAATATAGAGACAATGGGGCCCATTCAAAAAGCAATGATACTGTAAGTGGTTTAATGGTTGATAAATGACCTTATTGTGTGATAATGCCTGCTATGATATTCACTAAACAGTGATAACAGTGCAGTTCCGCACTATAATGGCTTTTAAACAAACATTAACAGCCTGAGGGTAAAAAGTAACCCGACAAGCAAAAAAATAGCTAGAATAATTTTTTTTGCCTGTAAAGGTTATACACTAAACTGTGATAAGTTTATCGAACTTTAAAATATTGCAATATTTTGTCGCCAGCTGAAAGCTGGCGCTACAAATATTGCAAGATGCATCAAAGCATTTAATTTATTCTGCACAGGATTGATACCAGAGGCCGACATGGTTCCCTGGGGATTCCTGCTTGTCTCCAGGGGTCCCAACAGATCTCCAGGTGTCAACACAGTTGTCAAGGAGTCTCTGGATGGTCCCCGTGGGTGTCAAGTGTCTCTGGGTTGTCCCAATGGGTTTCCAGCGAGCATTAGCTTATATGGGCTCCATGTAACAATGGTTTTTCAGGCAAAAGGTGACATGGTGTGCTCATTTGCATGTAATTTCCCAGAATCCCTTGCTGCAGTGGAACACTGTATGCTGGGTGACAATGGCGAAAGGCAGGGTTGCAGACCTGCCTGAGACATGTGAATGTGCTCACTAGTGATCTTTTTATTTGCTATATGTAACACGGTGCAGGTTTCTTGTTGCCTTTTTCATCCACCATAACTTAAAACGTGATGGTATGTATACAGTAGTGTGAAAAAGAAAGTACACCCTCTTTGAATTCTTTGGTTTTACATATCAGGAAATAATAATAATAATAATAATAATAATAATAATAATAATAATAATAATAATAATAATAATCTGTTCCTTAGCAGGTCTTGAAATTAGGTACATACAACCTCAGATGAACAACAACACTTGACATAATACACCGTGTCATGTTTTATTTAACAAAAATAAAGCTATAATTTAGAAGCCATGTGTGAAAAACTAAGTACTCCTTATGATTCAATAGCTTGTAGAACCACCTTTAGCAGCAATAACTTGAAGTATTCGTTTTCTGTATGACTTTATCAGTCTCTCACATCGTGGTGGAGGAATTTTGGCCCACTCTTCTTTACAACGTTGCTTCAGTTCATTGAGGTTTGTGGGCATTTGTTTATGCACAGCTCTCTTAAGGTCCAGCCACAGCATTTCAATCGGGTTGAGGTCTGGACTTTGACTGGGCCATTGCAACACCTTGATTCTTTTCTTTTTCAGCCATTCTGTTGTAGATTTGCTGGTGTGCTTGGGATCATTGTCCTGTTGCATGACCCAATTTCGGTCAGGCTTTAGCTGTCAGACAGATGGTCTCACATTTGACTCTAGAATACTTTGGTATACAGAGGAGTTCATGGTCGACTCAATGACTGCAAGGTTCCCAGGTCCTGTGGCTGCAAAAACAAGCCCAAATCATCACCCCTCCACCACCGTGCTTGACAGTTGGTATGAGGTGTTTGTGCTGATATGCTGGGTTTGGTTTTCGCCAAATGTGGAGCTGTGCATTATGGCCAAACATCTCCACTTTGGTCTCGTCTGTCCAAAGGACATTGTTCCTGAAGTCTTGTGGTTTGTTCAGATGCAACTTTGCAAACCTAAGCCGTGCTGCCATGTTCTTTTTAGAGAGAAGATGTTTTCTCCTGGCAACCCTTCCAAACAAAACATACTTATTCAGTCTTTATCTAATTGTACTGTCATTAACCTTAACATTTAACATGTGAGGCCTGTAGAGTCTGAGATGTAACTCTTGGGTATTTTGCAATTTCTCTGAGCATTGCACGGTCAGTGAAAGAATACGAGACACCGTGTGGGAGTGCTACTTTACACCTAACACCTTGGATATTTCATCTGACGAGACGCGGACGACAAGGAGGATTGATGGTGCCTTTGTGAGAGAGGCCAACCTACCAGTGTGGCCAACCTACCTGTGTGATACATACCAACAGCGATTCCGTTCCAGATCCACAACTATCCCAGTGTTCGGTAACACATGTCTAGTAACATGATATGCCTAATTTGATCTAATTTGATGAACGCAGAATACTCACCTTTTCAAAAATTTCAATTCACTATAATTTACTTCACCATGGGCGTTTTGCGCTGTGTTCTTTTTGTCATTGCAACAGCACTCAGAATATATTAAAAAAAAATTGTAATGAAACAAGGAACACAAGCACACACAATCCAACGATTTAGTCCATATAGGACCTTCTTCAAGGGCATGCTGGAGAACAATGACTGTGAAAAACATTTACACCCTCAACCAAACCGAGTGATGACAATTAGAAACAGCTAATTGTAATTAAAAAGGTCACATCGCTGCCGGGGGCATCGCCATAGCTGTGCGTCAGCCAGGCTCCAAAACAGCTCTGTTTACATCTTGCAGTCTCTGCCGTGAGCGTAGCGCATGCGCATCTAGGGGGGAAGCCAATCTCATATGTGGGGAGCTGTTTCTAATTGTCATCACTGGGTTTGGTTGAGGCTATAAATGATTTTACTGATCTATGTCAGTATTTAGGCCAAGTGGAACCAATGTTTTTATCATACTGTATGGATCCACTTGGTCTCTGTAACAGGGGACTTACCCTGTTCAGAAAACTTGCCTCTAATCCAGCAGTGTGCTGGTTAATTGACCAGCACCTGGCTGATTAGAGGTGTTAGAAAAAGTCTGCCTCTGAGACAGGAAGTGAGACTCCTTAGCACACTTGTGAGCTGAACAAGGAGACAGACGTCTTGAGCCTGCCAGAAGAGACTGCACGCTGCCAGCAAGACACAGGGGAAAGTACTTCTAAACCTGGAGAACAAAGAAGCCTTCCCCTACAAGAGACAGATAAGACTTTCCTTTCTAAGACTTTTTGTATATCTGCACATATCAAGATATATGTTTGGGGCTGGGAGACATGCTAATCTAAAGGGAGTTGTGGACTGCATAGGTTTAACTAGAAATACTCCCAAGTGGAACAGAAGCTTTGTTTGACCCTTTATTTGCATACGTTTGGATGTTTTCTTGTGTTAAAGAAACAGGCGCAATAAAAGCCATATTTAATTTCACCTTAAAACTGTCTCCATTGCATAGCTCTGCACATGTCCTCTTACATATGGTGTAAGAAGTGGGATTGAGGTGGGCCTTGAAGTTAAAAGGGGCCCCGGTGATTGCCTGTGAATTTTTTGTGTGCTTTTTGCCTACAAACAGCCTGAGCAACATAAACAAAGGAACTCATGCAGCAGAGAACAGAAATAAAGGGATACACATCCAGGCAGGAAATCTACACTGCACTGAAGAAAGCCACAAAACTACAGATGGACTCTTTTCCCCAATCCCAAGAGGAGAGAGAGAGAGAGACTGCTGAAGCAGGTAAACCTTTCTTGCCTATCACAATAAAGTGTAATATGGTCATTGAAATAGGGATTTTGCCTTCCAGCCGTAGTCAGGGTTCAAGAAGTAAGTTAGCCCTTAAAAGGGATAGGCGTTTGTTGTTTTCAAATATTTCGCTGAAGCAGTGAATACAGATGGTGACCCATGAGCGGTACTGATTCTGCAAGTAAAGGCTGGCACACCGCATAGGACTACTAGCTGTGAATGGAGTATATGCAGAAAAGTGTGAAAATTAATGCAAGACTATGCTTAAGCAGGGGAATTTTCAGCAAACAAGTGCTGAGGGTAAAATTGCTCTACCGGGGAAAAAGGAATTGCTGAGCTATGTAAAAGGTATCCCAAAGCCAATTGCTGAGTGTTGAGTTGCCCTGCCGGGAGTGAGAGAAATGTTCCACTTCAAAGAATATATTTTGTTTTCTGCCAGTAAAGTCTATCTATGTATCTTGGGAGTAAAACAGGCACCCAAAGTGTGAAGAGTGAATGCCATAATACCCAAAGATGAGACTGAAAATGACTGAACTCAAACAGAAAACCAAATGCCTTTGCTGAAGCCAGAAAATGGGCAGCTAGCAAGCATTTTATTTAAAGAAATAGAACCCTGGGACTGTAAAATGGCTACCCAGCTGAAGTCAAATACAGACTCTGCAAAAATAGGGAAGAATATTTGTTCCTGGTGTAAAGAACCCCACAACACGGAGCAGTTTCCCTTCAGGCCTTATTCAGACGATGAGAGTGAATGCATGCACAGCAATGCTAATATTGTAAAACTTACCCAAGGGAAGAAAAAGTCTACAGAGAGGCCTGTGAGAGCTACGACCTCTACAAGAAAAATATGCCCACCTGTAGGACTACAACCATTTGGGGTTCTAGCAAATACAGTAGCAACAGCTGCAATAGCGCATCCTGAGGTCAGGAAGACAAATACACCTGATAGCCCCAAAATGGAGGACAAGATGCAGCGTTCCTGTAATGAACCCTACCCCAAGGAAGAGTGGCCCTTCCAGTCCGATGAGGAGGAAGACAGCTCTTATGGGGAACCCAAACCGAGTCACACCCACAAAACACCCCAAGAATGTGTGGGGGTGCCTGAACTCGGTACGAACCGAAAAGACCGCTCCCTATGATGATGAATAGGATCAGCAGTAGAAAGAGCGGGAGCAGCGGATCACCGAATATTTCCATCAGCTATTACAGTTGCAAGAAAAGCAGGGTGGATCCAGTGACGCTGCTAAAATTTCAAATGAAGATGGAGACCCCAGTATCCCTGAGGGGATGGTGTCATCTAAAACAAAAAGCCGAAAAATGAAAAAGAAAAGCGGTTCTTCACTTACCGTGGAAGGAACAGACACATCTGCAGATCTTGCGGAGGAAAAGGGGGTCCGAAATGCCCTGCAGCCTAGAGAAAATTGAGAAGTCGTCCCGCGGAAGACCGAATATCCAGAGGGCCCAAGGCAGAAGTCGTGTACCCCAAAGAAGTGTCTGTCCGTTGCTAATAGTGAGAAACCCTCAACCAACCATCCCAGGGAAGCGGAGCCGGAACCGGTGACTGACGATCCCTTGACAAGCCCTGGGGATGCCCTGACGGTTGCCAAGCTTGACTGTGATCTGCTCCAGGAACAATTGAAACTGAAGAAAGATGATTACACAGAGCTACTGAAAAGTAACGTGAAGCTACAGAAAGATGTGCTCACAATGTACTCTTTGGCCAGGACAGTATTGGACGATATCAAGACTGAGCTAGATACTGCAAACGCTACTATTACAGCCATGGATGAAAAGCAGAGCCAATCTGATAAAATAATGGCTAAGCTGAAGCGGAAGTATGAGGAGGCACTGAAGGAAATGACAGTATTTCAGCAAGAGGTTCACACTCGTCGCGTAGAGCTGAATGCCTCACAACAGGAGGTCAACATTGTCCGGACAGAGGTGGACGTATCTCAGAAGGAGGTTCATACATTCCGCTGAGCACTGGATGCCTCTCATCATGAGATCAACAGCTGCCACACAGAACTGGAAGTCTCCAGAAAGGAACTTCACAGTCTCACTGAGGAGCTGGACATTTCAAAGAAAACTATCCTCCATCTTAACTTAGATCTCAAAGTCTCTCAGAAGGAGCTTCAGAACCTAAACCTGGAGATGGAAGTCTCACGCCAGGAGACAGCCCGCCTCCAAGCAGATGTGCAAAAATGGAAGGTGGACTGCAAGGAGGCCCTGAATAGTACAGACTGAAAAAGGAGAAAATTTAAGATTAAAAAAAGAAAATTCGGAGTTGACAAACCACGTCATTGGAAAGAATGAAAAGCTGCACGAGCTTGAAAAAATAAAGAAAGGGTTGGAAGATGAAAAATTTGAAGCAGAGCACCAACTCCAGAACCAACTGCAAGGTCTGCGGTCACACCTCCAGAATGTCGAGGAGAAGCAGAGTACTCTGCAGGAAGAAAGTCTGCAGGCTGCTAAGGAAATACAACTGCTGCAGGAACGTCTGATTACCCAGTACGTCCTCGCAAAGCAGCAGGATAAACTGAAGGCTACCCTGACCATCACCAAAGCATCGCTAGAGGCTAAGCTTAGAGGCCAGGTGACTCGGTACAAGAGGGAGCGGAAAAAGGTCCAGAAACTGAGACGAGTATCTGCGGCCCAAGCAAAGAAGTTCACAGTGCTCCACAAAATAAAGAATGATAGGTGGAAGCAAGCTCAGAGAAAGCACAGGGAAGAAATTAAGACCCTGAAAGGAGAATGGCAGGAAACACTCAAGAAACAGAGTGAGACTCTGCAGCCCAGTAACTTACAGATGCCTCCAATACGGGAAAAGGTATTGGCTCTGTCCAAGCATCGGTATCCCACAGTAACTAAGGCCCATGAGGACAAGGGCACAGTGAGTGCTGGGGACACCACTCACCTTCAAAACAAGATTACGAAGTTTGAGCCACCTAAGAAAGCACTAGCCAAACCTGGAACTGCCCAGCAGGCATAATAGAGGTAGGGGTTCGGAATCAAAGCCAGAAGAATCCTTAGTTGAGGAAGCTGAAAAGATAGGACTTTCCTTGGAAATGGAGCTGGAATCGCAACTCAATCCCAAAGAAGCTGAACTGGCGACTACATTGAATGGGAAAAGTGCAGGAAGACAGCTTCAAGAACTGAGGGCTCAAGTGGCTGTTCTTGGGCGCTCTTGTGATACCAGGAAATGGACATTTGGTGCTAAAGTGTAGCACATGAGAAGGATGGCGAGAGAGAGAGCGATTTGCATAGGCGCTCTGCGACTGTCGCCATACAGTCTGCCTACAAAAAGAGGAGTGCCCGACACAGGGGAAAGCTTAGGACCACGTGGTCAGTAGAAAGACTGTACTTGAGAAAAGTTCTCCTTGAGCGACTGAGGACTGCTGTTCTCGATCACCTTCTGGAGGAGACACTACTAAACTGGAGGAAGGGCTCCAATCCCAGCAGGACTGAGGGTTCTCCTCCATCCACTCTCATTCAAGTCACAGATATATCTCGAATGAGAGTGGAAGGATAGGCTTTGGCCGTGGCAAGCCCGAGCTGCCCACAAACAGGGGAGGTATGTAACAGGGGACTTACCCTGTTCAGAAAACTTGCCTCTAATCCAGCAGTGTGCTGGTTAATTGACCAGCACATGGCTGATTAGAGGTGTTAGAAAAAGTCTGCCTCTGAGACAGGAAGTGAGACTCCTTAGTACACCTGTGAGCTGAACAAGGAAACAGACGTCTTGAGCCTGCCAGAAGAGACTGCACGCTGCCAGCAAGACACAGGGGAAAGTACTTCTAAACCTGGAGAACAAAGCAGCCTTCCCCTACAAGAGACAGATAAGACTTTCCTTTCTAAGACTTTTTGTATATCTGCACATATCAAGATATATGTTTGGGGCTGGGAGACATGCTAATCTAAAGGGAGTTGTGGACTGCATAGGTTTAACTAGAAATACTCCCAAGTGGAACAGAAGCTTTGTTTGACCCCTTATTTGCATACATTTGGATGTTTTCTTGTGTTAAAGAAACAGACGCAATAAAAGCCGTATCTAATTTCACCTTAAAAAAGTATCCATTGCATACCTCTGCACATGTCCCCTTACTGTCTCCAATTTGGACATTGCATTAATATTATCTCCAGCCCTCCAATTCATAGATAATTTATCAATACCAATACATTGAATGCCTGCAGGGTTGCCATTATGTTCCTCACAGAAGTGCCTCGACAATGTATGTTGTAAAAATCTTTTTTGTATATTAGTAATGTGCTCTGCAAAGCGTAACTTCAGCTTTCTTGTATTGCGCCCTATATATAGTTTTTTACAGGGGCAGTGTATGAGATATACGATATTGGATGAATCACAATTTATGAATTGTTTTATATCATATATTTTTCCTGTATGCGTTGAAATCCTCTCATAAAACCACATCTACAGGCCCGTTTTTGGAACCTAAGGGATTTTTTAAATGCCTTAGGTGCAAAATGTGCAAACTGGATCCACATAGTAACAAACAAACCAAGGAATTTTCTTCAACGCATACAGGAAAAACATATGATATAAAACAATGCATAAATTGTTCATATCAATTCCCACAAAAAAAGAAAAAAAAAATTCAGGGGGGAAAGAGGAGGAAGGAATAGGCAATGTAGTATAAGGTCTGGCAATAATGGAAACCATCAGAATATTTTTAATATTAGTAAACATCCATTAAGTGACATTGAGAAAAAAGTCTTGGGAAAGGGGCTTACATTTGCGCCTGTATGTGAGCCTAACAGTTTCAATCTGTTCATTGATGTGCACAAATTCGCCTTTAAAAAAGTATTCTGCAAAAGATGCCATCAGTAGCCAGATTGATTCTGGGAGTAGAAGTGTTACATCTAGTATAACTCCTTTTAAAAAACAATCTACATTCAATCCCAAGCAGGGCCATTTCGTGAACACTTTTGTCGAGATGGTTTCACGTGATCTGGAACAATCGAGTCGTACTTTTAAAATTAAACAAGATAGCTTAAATTTGGAAGAGAATGTAGCTTTACAAATTTTGGCAGAAAACAAATCGATTGTTATAAAACAGCTGACAAGGGGGGAGGGGAGTGGTAGTGATGGACCAGACATATTATGTTCAAGAAGCATCGAGACTTCTCGGTGACACTGCCACCTACCACCTACCACCTGCCACCTACCTCCCCCTTGCCACGGACCCTACCGACACATACCATACTGAATTTGTGACTTTGTTGGATAAAGGGCTTGCAAACCAGGCAATCACGCAGGACGAACATGATTTTATAAATATATCACATTCACGTTTACCATTATTTTATTTTATTACTAAAATACAAAAGTGTCTTCACGAACCACCGGGCCGCCCTATTGTTTCAGGTATTCAATCACTCACATCTAATTTATCCCAATTTATTGATTATTATTTACAGCCAATAGTGGGGATACTTAAATCACACTTACGGGATACGACACATATATTGCAAGTCCTGCGTGATGTCGAGTGGAAGTCCAGCTATGTGTGGGTGACGGGGGACGACACATTCCTTTATACGTCACATCCCTTTATAGATTACAAATTGGGATATGAGGCTATTAAAGAGGCATTTGAAGAGGATTGTACTATGTCGTCTGCCCTCAAAGAATTTCTACTGGAAGGGATTAGATTTATACTCACACATAATTATTTTTGTTTTAATTTACAATTTTATTTACAGGTATGTGGCAACACCATGGGCACGAGATTTGCACCAAGTTATGCTAATATGTTTATGGGCCAGTGGGAGAAGGAGGTTATTTGGAACAACTGCCCACTTGGTGCAAATCTCGTGCTCTGGCAGCGCTACATTGATGATGTATTTTTGTATGGGATGGTAGTTTAGAGTTACTTGATACATTTATCCTGTATCTTAATAGTAATAATAAAAATTTGAGATTTACATGTCATTATGGTGTTAAAGAAATTAATTTTTTGCATCTGAATATAAGTGCAGTCAACAATCAGATCTAGACAAAAACATTCTTTAAGCCAGTACAGGCCAATAATTATTTATTGGCGGATAGTCATCATGATCCGCAACATCCCAAAAGGACAGTTCGTCCGTTTGAGGCGGAATTGCTCCAATTTGGAGATATATTCCAAACAAGCAAACGACCTTAAAAATAAATTTATTGAACGGAAATATCCAATAGCTGAGCTTGAAGAAACACTATCTATGGTTCACGATATGGATAGAAATAAACTCCTAGATAGAATATAAGGAGAAAGAAGAAGATCAAGGAGCCCGGAGTAAGGTCTCCTTTGTCACACAATATAATGCAATGGCTCCGAAAATTCGGAATATTTTTTCCAAACACTGGCCAATACTATTACAGGACGCAACATTATCACAACATTATCACATATCTTGACCCCACGACCATCAATTATTTTTAAAAGGGCTCCCAGTTGCCCTCTTGGAAATGGGGACAGAAAGAAAATGGATATTCAGGTTAGAAATGGTTTTAGACCTTGTGCTAAATGCATATCATGTAAATTTAGTGTACACAGTACAGATTTCAAATCCAACGTGGCAACAAAGGTTTACAAAATTAATTCTGTTATTACATGTAAGTCAGAATTTATCATCTAAGGGTCTGATCTGTCAGCCCATTGAATTATGTATACCCAGTTGAATCGGGGGTGACAGATTCAAACATGTCAATAGATGGGAGGCCTTTTGGATATATGAGTTGAAGACCCTCTCTCCAAATGGGTTGAATATTGATTTTGAACTTGGGGCGTTCTTGGTTAACTAAGGCATTACTAATCTGTTATTGGAGTTTTGTTGTAAATTTTATCACCAATTTCTGTGTCTAGCTAAGGTATTGAATTGTGGACCAAACAAAAAGGTTTACCTTTAAGTATATAGATCTATGTATATGAAAACAGTCCATCAAGATGAAAGGGAAATTATCACTGTATGGCATGTGTCCTTGGAGTGCTTAAATATCCTTTTGCTTTTAAGATCATTCTTATCTGTACTATTTGTAGTGTAGTATTGTTGGGTCATGTATTGTATGTTCCATGTAGTCTGTTTTAGTGTTGTAGTGACAGGCTGGTATGCAAGCTCTTATGTTGTGTATGTACAAATTTAAGCATCAATTGATTGTTTAGTGAAAGGTGTATATAGGAGTAGTCTTGCGTATCCTGTTTGTAGCCCCTGAGGAAGTAGATTAGATCTACGAAAAGCATAGGGCGGGTGCAAGTTGTTACCCCTTGGACTGATCCAGTGGGACTAACTGTGAGCCGTGCTATCAGTGATTCAAGCGGAGGGGTCTGTGTTCCTTTAACCCTGCGGGTGTCTGCGGGTGTACGTGGGCGGGCGCGAGTTTGATGCCGGGTGGAGAGGAGGAGCAGCGTAAGAAGGGGACTAGCCACACGTGATGTCGGCATGAGTGCCCCAGAGTGTCTGTTTTCTCCAAGCCCGGCGTTCCCCGTGACTGCAGGGAGACTTTGGTGATGGTTCCAGCGTTACAGAGTGGCTGCTCTGCGGGACCAGCACAGGGTTATCTTTGGACACCCACCTCAACTTGTTACTGCCTGTTGTCAACCTGCTTCTAGTAAGTAGGGTTTTGATTTTGCCATCTCCGGATCAACAGATTTCTCTCACTGTATTTTGGTCTTTTTTATGACATAGTTCATCATGTTTTAATAAATTATTTTAGTCTGTTACTTTTTAGTTTGTATGTAGTGTCAATAGCATAGGCTGACATCACCCAAAAGTTATATGCTCTGATCTGTTTTTGTTTGTATTTTTTCTCTTTTCATGACCTGCAAGCATTTGTGTGGATTCTAGAGGATCACAGGACTCATCTTTTTGGACATAATCTGGTGCCAGGTTTATTTTGTTTCTTGTGTTATTCTGTCTGTACTGGACAGTAATTATCAGGCAGCCTATCTTTATTTAAAGAATGTATTATTGATCACCACTAGTTAATTATTTAGTCACTTTAGCGCTTTATTCACAGCATTTTTTCTGAATGTTCTTGATCTGACTTGAAAGAATGAATGTCAAGTCCTTCAAATTTATTTTTGGCAGGCTCATAAGCAATCCTACCTGGAAAAGTTCTGCCATTGTTAATTGTTTAAATAATTTCAATAATAATAGCATCAGCAAATGTTGCATGACATTGAAAGATCAATCTACTACATTAAATCAAAATTTCACTTTGGGGAATAATATAAGATATTTGCCTGAAGAAAGAAAAGGTGAGACATAAAATATTCAATGAGTATTACTACTTCTGCCGAATTTACACTGTAGTAATTTTACAGTGGAAGTTTAAGCCACCCTACATTATAAAAAAAAATCATTTATTTGGTGCAATATCATGTACGTTTGTTTGTTAAATTCCTAAATGTAAATTAGGTTCCCAATATTTATAGATTTAGAAAGAAAAAAGTTTAAAATATTACATGTGACAATATAACTGGATAATCATATGTTCATTGCAATCTAAAGGACTGAGGTGATTGTTTATCTAGAAGCATCACAAGAAACCTGCAATGTGTTCCATACGGTATTAAATAGTCGGTCCTTAAATTGTAAATATTACTTTGTTTATGGTGTAAAAAAATGTTTGTAAAGAGAGGGTTATGCAAGTGGACATTCAAATTTGTATAACATACAGTAATACTTCAAAGTACATTTAGGGATTATAATGAAAGATAATCGCAATGGTAAAATGTTTAGTGATTTCTCATGTACTACATTTCTGTGCTGTTTCCCTTTTGTCCCTATGAAGCAGAACCCTAGTAGGATATAAGATTGGGACTTCAAGATTGATTAAATAATAGTAAAAGCTAATATTTGGAAATATAAATTCTAACACATTAATTTAGTAATACAGGCATACCCCGTTTTACATACACCCGTTTTACGTACACTCGCAAATATGTACATTTATTTTTAATTGCACTATACCCTTGTGTACGTACGCAGTGCTTTTCGAGTACGGACACCAGGGGGCGGCACGCGCGCACGGCGGCAGCGTGCGCACTTCTTCATTGACTCCCCCTCCTTCAGTCTTCTCCTACGGAGCGGGAATGCAGTGGGGAGGAGCAGTAGTGTAGGGGGGAAGAGCAGTTGTGCAGGGTGGGGAGCGGGGGAGGAGCAGGGGGCAGCGTGCGTGCAATGACTCAACTCGGGAGTGCAGGGCGGAGGGGGAACGGGGACAAATGGGAGGGGGAGTGCTATACAGTACTGTCCTGCATGCACTCCTCTCACCTCCTTGTTTGCTCCTCTCTCACCTCCTTGCTTGCTCCCATTCGTTGCGTTGAGGCTGCCCCTACAGACCACCATAGTTGTGACTCAACAATTCACCTCAGCAAATAGGGAAACAGCAGTTCCTTTACTGGAGCTCTATACAGTACAGCACATAGAGGCTGTGAATATCATCACTGTGCCAGCTGCAAGCTGATCAAGGACCTGAGTACAGCATTGTAAAACACCAAAGTCACAAATCAAAGTCAGTCAAATAAATGCACCCCACCTTCATGCCCTTTCTTCTATTTTGGTAAGCACAATCAGGATTTACAACACCTCATAATTCCACCTGGGCTGCAAACTTGCCAAGTGGTAATCAGTTTTTTTCCTGTGCAGTATATTATATTCCACGTAATGGCAGATAAAAAGAAAACTCGTAAATCGATTACTTTACATACAGTATGAAGATTAAAATTATTAAAAAGTATGATGAAGGTGTTTCTCAAGCTGAGATCGGACGAAGGCTAGGCTTCCATCGTACAACAGTTAATACTGTCATGAAGAGCAAAGACAAAATAATTGCAGAAATTAAGAGTGCTACGCCAAGTAACACAACAACAATTAGAAAAAGGGATAGCGTTGTTGCAGACATGGAGAGACTCTTAATAATTTGGATAGATAATCAGACTGCACGCAATGTTCCTATAAACCAAGCAATTATTCAAAGTAAAGCCTTAAGTCTATTCAATTACCTGAAGGCTAAGAAAGGTGAGGCAGCAAAGGATGCAGAATGTGTTGCAAGCCGTGCATGGTTTGATAGGTTCAATAAAAGGGCTAACATACATAACATCAATGCAGATACTGAGGCTGCAGAAAACTATCCACGTGGTCTTGCCAAAATAATTGATGACGAAGGCTACCTAAATGATCAAATTTTGAATGTGGATGAGACTGACGGTTTCTGTATAAAGATGCCTGCAAGAACCTTCATTGCAAGAGAAGAGAAAACAATGCCTGGCTACAAGGCAGCTAAAGATAGAATAACCCTTCTGTTAGGTGGCAATGCTTCTATTACCTTAAAGCTAAAGCCTATGCTAATTTATCGTTGGCAAAACCCTAGAGCTTTAAAGAACTATGTTAAAAGTAGACTTCCAGTGCATTGGAGGTCTAATAGAAAAGCATGGGTGACTGCAGCCCTTTTCGAAGACTGGTTTGACACCTGCTTTGTACCTGAGGTGAAAGCCTATTGCAGAGTCAACAATATCCCTTTCAGAATTTTGCTCCTTGTAGACAATGCTCCTGCCCACCCTCGATCGTTAAATGAGCTGAACCCTAACATTCAAGTGGAATTCCTACCACCGAATATCACCTCACTACTGCATCCCATGGACCAATGTGTCATAGCTACCTTCAAGTTGAACTACTTAAAAAGAACATTCAGTAAGTGTATTGCTGCAATAGGCAGTGAAGAGGGAACAGGGCAAGAAGTCATAAAGAAATTCTGGAAAAGCTACAATATCTTGGATTGCATCAAAACTGTAAGAGATGATTGGAAAGACATAAAGGAAACAACAATGAAAGGGGCCTGGAAAAAACTTATGCCCACACTTAGTTGACGTTTTCGAAGGCTTTGAAGATTCTGATTCTGAAGATACTGTTACAGAAAATATTGTAGAGATGGCAAGGCAGTTAGAGCTGGAAGTGGAGGCAGAAGATGTTGCTGAACTTCTGGCATCCCATTCTGAGCCCCTCAGCAATGAAGATCTTCTGGAACTTGAAGAGGAGAGAGAAGAAGATGATGTGCAGGATGAGGTTGAGACCATCGAACAGCCTGAAGGCCTATCTTCAAAAATTCTCTTTGAAGCTTTCCGTCATCTTGATAGCGCCATGGCTCTTTTTGAAAAGCATGACAGGGACTTTGAAAGAAGTTCCAAAGTCAGTGCAATCATTTCGGTGTGCTATGCCTGTTACAAAGAAATCTACAGAGAAAAGAAAAGAGCTACACTTCAAACCTCCTAAGACACCTACTTTCCTATAAGGTCAGCAGCAGCCAGTCAATCTCCCAGACCATCAACATCCACTGAAAGTCCACCTCAAGCATCGACATCAGCCCCAAGCCCTACTCCTATTATTATGTCTACTTCAAGTGCTCCATCGAAATCGCCCGCAAGAAAGTGTCTAGCCCTTGATGACTATACTTCAAGCCTGCACAACTCCAGTCCTTGAGGGCCATAAACAGGCCAGGTTTTCAGGATATCTCTACTTAAGCACAGCTGGCTCAATTAGTGGCTCGGTATGACTGAGCCACTAATTGAACCAGCTGTGCTGAAGTAGGGAAATCCTGAAAACCTGGCCTGTTTGCGGCCCTCGAGGACTGGAGTTGTGCAGGCCTGCACTACTTAATAATCTATATAACAGCCCCACACCACAGGAATTAGATAGATTTTGTTGCTGCCAAGGATCATATGGTTTGATTTTCTGTTGTTTGCTGTTCACTGGATTGGAACTCTTGCTGGTTCTGGACTCTAGCTACTTTGAGCTGTTGCTCTGTTTTGCTGTTTTAAATTATCTTTGATTGTGGGATTTAGCTTATTATTGGTTGGGGAAAGAGGGATAAGGGAAATACCTTATGATAATTCTGGACCAGAGGGAAAGGGCCTGAAGAAGAGGTATCCACCTCGAAACGTTGCCCCTTTAATTTACCCTCCCCCCATTGTTTTTTTCCCCACACCCTGTCTATTGTCTCTCTCGCTCCCTTACCCTGTGTTCTTTCCCCATACCATGTGTAAGGATGTGCATATATATAAAGGTTCCGCGCTGTCATTTGCAAAGGAAGCGCCATATTGTCCTTTTGCCAGCAAGGTCACTGTGTACAAGTTAGGCTGCGCATGCGCGAGAGAAGCGCGCGAAGGGCAACCACTCTGAACTCTGAACTCTGAACTGTGAGAGAGTCAGCTGAGGCTGAGGACCAATTGGGTGTGAGACTCTGGATAGAGGAACCGGATGCGTGTGGGCGGTGGGTCAGACACGAGAGGGAGGTGAAGGAGGAGGTTGGCGGAACCTCGTGTGCGTGAGCGGAGGGTCAGTGACCTTCCCGCTTAGGTGAGAGACATTCCCCAGGCCCGAGGAGCATTCCCCTGTCATCGTAGGGTGCCGTTTTGTAGGGACGGCCATAGCTGTTAGGGACGTTTCCCTTTAGTGCGGTTTGAGCTGCGGAGCTGCGGTCGCCATCTTGGATTGGATACAGATGGCGCAGCATAACAGAGTGTTGGCGAAAGGCTGGAACAACGCTAAGGACCCTGTGTGGAGTGTGATGGTCATCGCAGTGACCGGAAGGTATCATTGTCTAAAAGTGCACCTACACCGGTCAACAGGCGCTGATCCCGCCTCCCACTAACTAATTGGGGCATCAGTGTGAAACCATATGGTACAATACAGATACTGGTTATAGGACATACTCCTAGGGAGAGTGGCAGAGCCACCTGTGTACAGAACATTATCCCTGATAAGGTGTGGCCGAGCCACTGTGTGTGTGTAACGTTAAGATATATATATTCTGCATTTATTCCGTTCAGTATGCATAATACATAAAAGGTTGCTGTTGCACAATATGGTTGTTATGTTCTTGCTTAGGGTATATTCTCTATCATGGGGATCCTGGGCAAGTGGAGGCGCTGCACCGTGATAAGTAAGGGTATGACCCCAGGCTCCCAAAAAGCGGAGGCTCAGAGCTCCTGAAGCCACAGGTACATGCAACACCCGTAGTTCCTTAGTGCATGCAGTCACAAAAAGGGCTACATTTGGAGGCGCTGCTGAGATCTCAGACCTGGGGTGCCCCCACATTATTTTTGTCTCTATTGTGCAATCAACCCACATCATGTCGGTGCCCTCGGCGCTCGAGGTGCGCAAGTGGGCCCAGCGGCGCGGGATTCCCTTGAACCATGCTTTTGCGCTGGGCCATGTCCCCGCCATGATCTCATTAGGCACAGTGACCGAGCAGGTCCGAAAGCTTCCGCTCCTGGACAATGCCCAAGTACAAGACCATTTCTATGACCACGACCAGGCCTGGCGCCGGGTCTTGTATGCCACTGAACAAGATATATGCCCCGAGGCTTTGCCCCGTATACTGCTGCTGCCCGAGGCCCCGGGGGTGCGCTGCCCCATAGTCCAGGTGGACACCCCTGCGCCCCTGGCCACCTCCACCCCACAGAGAGAGTATACACCCGCCGTAGGTGCCGCGACCGGAGGCCCCGACCACTCCACTGACCGTGGCCTGCATCCTCGCTGGCCGGCAGCCCTGAGCCTAGGCTCCTCATCCACCCCGTCCGGCCTGCGGTCTGGCCTCAACCGACTTAGCTTATCAAGATTGGACACTTACCCCGCAGTCGGGGATAGCTTACCGGGAGACACCTCTATTCCCGCCATAGCCGCCGCTCTCCACAACACCACCCAGTCGCTCCAGTACAGGAAGTTAAAGGCCTTCTCCGGTGAGAAACCCACGCCCCAGGGGGAAGTAGGGATAGAGGACTGGTTGGATCATACCGAACAGGTACTGCCTGAAAGGACCTGCATGGACGCGGTCCGCAGACAGCGCATCGTTGAGTGCTTACGGCCCCCCGCGTCCCACATGGTGCACTACTACCGAGATGACAATCCGGAAGCTGATGCGGCAGATCTCATCTACTGCCTGACAAAGGCGTATGGAGCCCCGGTGGACACGTATGCTTTGATGGCCAAATTCCATGCGTTAGCCCAGAAGGAAGGGGAAATGGTGTCCGATTTTCTCAGGCGACTACACCTGGACCTCTGGAATCTGGTGAGGAAAGGCGTGTTGCCGAGGATAGAAGCCAACGGACTACGCACCACTCAGCTGTTGAGGGGGCTCCTACCCCTACACCCCGTGTCGGTGCGGGTCAGTAGCTGCCTAACGCCCGGACAAGCCTTGTCGTTTCACGACCTAATGGATCGGGTCCAAGCGCACGAGACGGTGTTGTTAGCGCGTGACCTAGCCACCAGGAAGAAGCCACAGCCCGGGAGTAAGGAAGTCAAGAAAGTGGAACCCAAGCCCGACGTGCCCGAATCTGGGGATCCCGACCCCGAGGATGTCACCCCCCCAGTGACACCCAGATCTCGTCCCCCGACCGGGCGAAGTTCACCAACCAGGAGAGGCGAGGATTACCTCAGCCAAATGCAATGCTATGCATGCGGAAAGATGGGACATTTACGGGCCCGCTGCCCCACCTTGCGGAGGACGTCGTCCCGACCGGCGCAGTCAATGCCGTGCCAAACTCTGGAGGATGAAAAGGCATCACCGCCCTCTCAGAGCCACCGAATTGGCCCCGCCTCCATTATTCGGGTAGTTATCGAGGGCATCTACGCCGCCGCATTGTTGGATACGGGATCCCAAGTGACCATCGTATACCGGCCCTTCTACAACCAACACCTACACCAATTGCCGTTGCTATCTGCGGATGCCTTGCGACTACGGGGATTGAGTCATGAGGATTACCCCATAGACGGAGTAGTAAAGGTGCAGTTAGATATTCTCCAGCTGAACACGGGTAAACATCACCCCATGGAAGTGGAGGCCTTAGTGTGCCCCGAACCTCAGGACCACCCCAGCGCCCCAATCATCTTGGGGACCAACGCTGACATTGTGCGCGCGGTATTCCGCCAGTTTTTGCAGGAAGCGGGAGAAGCCCCGCTGCTGGCCCTAGCGGCCTGCCCCGCCCTCCAAGAGGTCTGCGGTAAAATTGCGACTGAAGAGGAGTATGGCGTCCTTTACAGCCAAGAATGGGGGCTGACTCAAATTCCCCCGGGGGAAGGACGAATGATGGTCGCTGCTTGCCACTACCCCCGACGACGGTCGGAGGATCAACTCTTCACCGTGGAAAGTGTGGCCCAAGACGAACAACGGTTGGGCTACAAAGTACTGGCCTCCGTAAAGAAATGGCCCGGGAAGATTCCGAGTCGCACCTGGGTGTACGTGCAGAATATATCCCCGTACCCCATGACTATTGACCGGCGGCAGACGCTGGGAAGAATATACCCCGTGACTCCCGAGGAGAAGGTCCCGACGAGACAATCTAGGTGCTCCCCTACTACCTCTGATTCAGTGTTGGAATTTGACTTCGGCGACTCGCCACTCCCGGATGAATGGAGGAAGAGACTGCAGAATGAGCTACACGACCGAAGGAGTGTGTTCTCCACTAGTGATATGGATGTGGGGTGCAGTCGCAGTGCCCACCATACCATCCGAATGTGCGACGCTACCCCCTTCCGGGAGCGCTCCCGCCGGCTTGCCCCCAGGGATGTTGAAGAAGTGAGGAGATTACTCGCCGAGATGGAAACGGCTGGCATCGTGCAGGAATCTCGGAGCCCTTACGCCTCACCCATCGTGGTAGTCCGCAAGAAGAACGGGACGGTCCGTCTCTGTGTGGATTACAGAACCCTGAATACCCGTACTATCCCCGATCAGTATACACTGCCCCGAATCGAGGATCTCCTGAACGCTCTGACGGGAAGTAAATGGTTCAGTGTGCTCGATCTCAGGTCCGGATACTACCAAGAACCCATGGCCCAGGAAGACCAAGAAAAAACGGCCTTCATCTGTCCATTAGGGTTTTACCAATTTACCCGCATGCCACAAGGGATCTGCGGGGCCCCGGCCACGTTCCAGAGATTAATGGAGAAAACCCTCGGAGACCTGAACCCGCGAGAATGCTTGGTGTACCTGGACGACATCATCGTGTTTGGGCGGACTCTAGAGGAGCACTCCGAGAGGCTGATGAAGGTGCTGGATAGACTTCAGGGGGAGGGTCTAAAACTGTCTCTGGACAAATGCAAGTTCTGTCGATCCTCCGTGACGTATGTGGGTCATATTGTATCGGCTGATGGAGTATCCACCGATCCAGGGAAGATAGAGGCGGTGGTGAATTGGCCTAGACCTCATAATGTCCAAGAGTTGCGGTCCTTCTTGGGATTTTGTGGCTATTATCGCCGGTTCGTTGAGGGCTATTCTAGCAAGGCCAAGCGATTGAACGATCTTCTAAAGGTATATCCGGGAGAAACCGAGAGGAAGGGAATCACGGCACAGACGCCCTTTGGGGAGACATGGACCCCGGAATGTGAACAGGCCTTCATGAACTTAAAGGCCAGCCTCACTCAGGCTCCCGTCTTGGCCTATGCGGACCCAGAACGAGAATATGTCCTACATGTCGATGCTAGCCTTAGCGGCTTAGGAGCGGTCTTGCATCAGAAGTATGAGACCGAGTTACGTCCGGTGGCCTATGCGAGCCGAAGCTTGACCCCTAGCGAACAGAACTACCCGGTCCATAAACTGGAATTCTTGGCGCTAAAATGGGCTGTGGTGGACAAACTGCATGACTACCTGTATGGGGTACAGTTCGAAGTACGTACGGACAACAATCCCATGACATATATAAATACATCTGCCAAATTAGACGCCACGGGACACCGTTGGTTAGCTGCTCTAGCCAACTACAGGTTCAACCTTAAATACAAACCCGGACCCACCAACATAGGTGCCGACGCCCTGTCTCGTCGACCTGGCCTTCAATCCACCCCTGATGAGGAAGTCTGGGAAGAGATACCGGGTCCCGGGATTCGTGCCCTCTGCTCCGTGGCTGCGGTAGTCGACGACCAAGTAGCATTCTCGGAATTACGGGTTGTTGACTCGTTGGGATGTCATTCGCGGGCTATTCCTCGGGCCTATCAAGGTCGAGAAGGGATGAACATCACTGAAGATAATATCATCTCGTGGAGGGATCTAGTGCATTATCAAACTCAAGACCCCATAGTGGAGCTAGCCCGTCAAGCGGTACAACAAGATAACCCTTCTATACTGAAGCGAGCCCCCAAAGACTTGGTGAAACTCCTGTCAAATGAGTTTGGGAAATTCGAAATGGACAATTGTTTGTTATATCGGGTGATACCCTATCATAACCATCCCGTTTTGCCGGAACGCTTGAGAACCCTAGTCCTCCGGGCCCTTCACGATGACCATGGCCACCTGGGCATTGACAAGACATTTGGGCTACTACAGGATAGGTTCTATTGGCCTAGAATGAGGGAGTCCGTGGAGCGACATTGTCGGAGGTGTAATCGCTGTTTGCAAAGAAAGACACTGCCCACCAGGGCGGCCCTCATGGCACACTTGAAAAGCTCGGGCCCCATGGACTTGGTGTGTATGGATTTTCTCTGTATCGAGCCCGACAGTCGGGGCGTTAGTAATGTTCTCGTGATCACTGACCACTACACTAGGTACGCCCAAGCGTTCCCTACGAAAGACCAGAAGGCCGTAACGGTGGCCCGAGTACTGTGGGAGAAATATTTCATTCACTATGGGTTACCCAATCGTCTTCACTCTGATCAGGGCAGGGATTTTGAGAGTACACTGATACGGGAGTTACTCACACTACTGAACATTGCCAAGTCGCGTACTACCCCGTACCACCCCGAAGGGGATGCTTTGCCCGAACGGTTCAATCGCACTTTGTTAGATATGTTAGGAACTTTGACGAGCCCGCAAAAGACGGAGTGGAGTAAACACGTCGAGGCCTTGGTACATGCGTATAATTGTACCCGACATGAGTCCACCGGGTATACCCCGTATTTTTTGATGTTCGGAAGAGAAGCCCGGTTACCGGTGGATGTGCGCCTGCGGATATCTACCGATGGGGTATCCAATAGAACGCATTTTCGATATGTACAGCGGCTAAGGGACAGTTTACAGCTGGCCTATAAATTGGCTGAACGGATGACAGCGCAATTGAATGCGGGAAATAAAAGGCGCTACGATCACAAAGTACGTCACAAGGAAATTCACCCCGGAGATGCGGTCCTCTTACGCAACTTAGGTGTTCCTGGGAAGCATAAATTGGCGGACCGGTGGCGGGAAGGTGTGTATGAGGTGGAGTCACAGATGCCTGGCCTTCCTGTGTACCGGATCAAGGATTCCGAAGGCCGCGTAAAAGTGTGGCATAGGAATCATCTACTTCCCATACCTCAAGTAGGGACTGATGAATTGGAAGTTCCAGCCACGCCCATAGATGGAGAAGTTGAACACACAGAGGATGGCCCAGAGACTGTAAAAATTGCCACCTCTGAGGATCCAATGGAAGGAACCTCTCAAAGGGGCCTTCCGGCCGTGGGGGCATCTCCCGAAGGAGCCACGGGTAAAGAGCC
This sequence comes from Ascaphus truei, assembly GCA_036426205.1. Classification (NCBI taxonomy): domain Eukaryota; kingdom Metazoa; phylum Chordata; class Amphibia; order Anura; family Ascaphidae; genus Ascaphus; species Ascaphus truei. Next base: position 10,659 of record WSYH01002178.1, on the reverse strand, counting down.
TCTTGGCCCGAACATTGACCATTTGACTCCTGCGAGTCAGTCCCTTGATCCACAAAGTCCCTGTTTCACACCCCAGAGAGACTGTACTAATGCTGAAAACCCCTCAAGGGTAGAGATGGAAATACCAGTTGAGACTGGATACTCTGCAGAGGAAGCAGAGGAGAATCAACCTCGGCGAAGTCAAAGAACCAGTCAGCCTCCCATGCGGATGGCATATGATCAATTTGGGGTACCCCATTATGAGGCTCAGCAGTGGGCTCGGCATAGGATGCAAGCTGTGATGGTACTGTTTAACGAAATGTGTAACCTAATCTAGGAAAGAGAGGGTCGTGTAAATAGTTATATATATGTGGTTTAGGTAGACCAGCGGGGACGTTGGATTCTGGAGAGGGGAGAATGTGTAAGGATGTGCATATATATAAAGGTTCCGCGCTGTCATTTGCAAAGGAAGCGCCATATTGTCCTTTTGCCAGCAAGGTCACTGTGTACAAGTTAGGCTGCGCATGCGCGAGAGAAGCGCGCGAAGGGCAACCACTCTGAACTCTGAACTCTGAACTGCGAGAGAGTCAGCTGAGGCTGAGGACCAATCGGGTGTGAGACTCTGGATAGAGGAACCTCGTGTGCGTGAGCGGAGGGTCAGTGACCTTCCCGCTTAGGTGAGAGACATTTAGCCCCCAGCCGAGGAGCATTCCCCTGTCATCGTAGGGTGCCGTTTTGTAGGGACGGCCATAGCTGTTAGGGACGTTTCCCTTTAGTGCGGTTTGAGCTGCGGAGGCGCGGTCGCCATCTTGGATTGGATACAGACGGCGCAGCATTACAGAGTGTCGGCGAAAGGCTGGAACAACGCTAAGGACCCTGTGTGGAGTGTGACGGTCATCGCAGTGACCGGAAGGTATCATTGTCTACAAGTGCACCTACACGGTCAACAGGCGCTGATCCCGCCTCCACTAATATTGGGGCATCAGTGTGAAACCATATGGTACAATACAGATAACTGGTTATAGGACATACTCCTAGGGAGAGTGGCAGAGCCACTGTGTACAGAACATTATCCCTGATAAGGTGTGGCCGAGCCACTGTGTGGTACTGTAAACGTTAAGATATATATATTCTGCATTTATTCCGTTCAGTATGCATAATACATAAAAGGTTGCTGTTGCACAATATGGTTGTTATGTTCTTGCTTAGGGTATATTCTCTATCATGGGGATCCTGGGCAAGTGGAGGCGCTGCACCGTGATAAGTAAGGGTATGACCCCAGGCTCCCAAAAAGCGGAGGCTCAGAGCTCCTGAAGCCACAGGTACATGCAACACCCGTAGTTCCTTAGTGCATGCAGTCACAAAAAGGGCTACACATGTATATCCTAGAGTTCTATTATCTGTTTGTGTGACATCTCTCCAAGCTATTGTTATATTGTGTATGCATTAAATTATTCAAATTTTTTGCTTATTTCCTGGTTTACAATTTTTCGGTAGAGTCAGTGAATGCTGGAACATTGGTTGATATTTGGTAACTGCTATAGGGGGAATTAGGGTTCTCCTTGTTCCTGCTGCACCCAGCATTTAGTCATTTGTTATTCCAATTTTGAGTGCTGTTTATCGCTTTTTGTTTTGTGTTATAGTAAAAATACTGTACAGTAGAAGGTATACCCTCTCTTTCATCCTTGATATACATAATTTTTACCTAATTTTCTGTTCATCCATTTTGCATCTGCCAGCACTAGTAAGAAAAAAATCAGCTGACATTAAAGCTTTTTTTCAATAAAGCCTACTGTATTTATTTTGGTTACAAATGCATTATTTACATCAGTTATGCACATACTGTATATGATGTTTGCTGTACAGTACATGCATTGTAAAGTGGGAAAAAGGTAGTGCTTCACTTTAAGTACATTTTCACTTTACATACATGCGTATGTACGTCCCATTGCGTATGTTAAAGCGGGGTATGCCTGTAATAGTCTTTTTATGTTATTTAATTTAAACAAAACCCAGCATTGCTCCCAGACTGAAATACAGTAAGGGTTCAATTCAATAAATCCAAAAGCAAGTTTTATTGCCAAAAATTGGGACACACCAACAAAGCACTCTTTGCATCATCTAATCAAAGATGAAGAGTTGTCCAGATGATTGGGGAGTGCAGGTTTAAGCAAAATAAGAAAAACATACAAAATATAGTGCAATATGTTGAAAACAATAATGTGAAGTGAGTCTTAGATTCTGTTAAGTGTGTATTCACGAATTCCTAATTCTTTCAAAGTGTGTCCAAATACTATTTGGCAATCTGATGTCATTATGTATTCTGTCTCAGTGTCTTTAACCCCTGGAGTCTGGTGACCTTCCTTGATAGAATAAATAAGCCCAACATAGTGTGTACTTGTATAAGTTTATCTATGGAGCAAGGTAGAAATACACTCACATGGTTTCAGTATAAAAAGCGCATTTAAGAACAATGAATGGAGCTGCAACCGGTCAGGATCTCTGGGCGCTCTCTCTGACTCCCTCGGCTAGGTCCGCGCAACTCACTCCCATGCCGCACCTCTGGATGAGATTTCTCGGCTGAATTTTGGGCAGGGTGCAAATCGCGCAGAATTCTACGTCCTGCACCGCTGAAACAAAATGCCACTCTACGCGTTTCACCGGAACCACCGGTTTCATCAGGAGTGTTGACGCAAGACAGTAAGAAGACACAGGAAGAAGACAGAAGACAGATGAAGACCCCTGTGATGGTATGGACTGCAAATAGAAAAAAGAAGACAAAGACTTGTTTTTTTATTTCATGGTTTTTTATTTTATGGTTACCTGTTTCCTGTGCGTGGATTGGTTCGAAAGCATGCGGTTCCCCGGGAGTCGTTGAGTGGGTCATCTAATGGTAAGTAAACAAAAGAAATGTATTTTATTTTACTTTTACAGGTTTTGATTTTTTTTTTTGTCATTGATTTTTTTTATGTCCATTTAATGCCCCTGTACTATGTATGGCTCCATGGATATACATACATACAGGGATAATAAAAGCTCGTTTTGTATATGTGTATTTTTAATGTTATTAAATTGTTTTTTTATGCTCATTTATTGCCCCTGTATGTATGTATGAATGTACAGTATGTGTATATGAATATACTGTACATACAGGGATAATAAATGTTTTTTTTGCAAATGCTTTGTTTTCATGTATTTTAAATGTATTTTGCTGCTTTGTGTACAAATGTGTGTGTAATGTAATTTTTATTTAGTTATATGTCATTTTTTATGGTCTTTACAATAGTTTATTTCAGGTGGCGGGCTTACTTTTTAATAGTGGATTATAGTGTTGAAGATAGATTTTGTCTGATCGTGTTAATTTGAAATAGAATATTTTTCGGAATGGTTTGGTTTTAAGTTTTGAATAGTGAATTGTGTAATTGATTTGGATTTGGTTGTAATTTATTTGAGACTGGATGAATTGATTGATGGTAATTTATTTATGTTTACTTGCTTTGTTTTTATTTAATGATTGTTTGGAATAGTTTATTTGATTTTGAGCATTGCTTGGCATAGTGTAAATGATGCACAGATTATTTGCATCATGTACACATTGTAAAATTCAATGTTTTCCTTGCCATTTGTAATACTGCTGCGCCAGCCTTTATTTGAAAACTTCTCGGGGGCATAGCGGCTGCATCTTCTGAATTCCACTCGCAATAAATTGGGCATCCCTGCATTCATGCCGCATTTGCGCCGCCCTGCACCCGCGGTTGATCGCAGTTGATCTGTTTAATTATAATGGTTCGGATTTAATTGGGGGCAATTCTTCTCGTATCCGCCAGGTGGCAGATATTCATGAATTGTAATGAATTCTTATGTGTACAGACAGTAATGTGTTGAATTGCGTGTGTTTAATAAACACCACAGTGGTCCAATGTGAATTGACCTTGGTACTGAAGAAGTTATATTACTGTATCAATTTAGACGTTGCATAATAAAAACTCAATGCACAGTGTCTTTTTTACATTACAGTACTGGTTTTCTACTGTTCTGAGAGTTCTGAGATGAGTACGCCACTGCAATACGTGTGCAAAATGCCCGCCATAACGTATGCTTATTTAATATGGTCCGCAATTAATGCAGCAGATGATAAGATGGCCACAGTTGGTCAAATTTATCAATATTTTATCTCAAATTATGACTTTTACAAATTTTCACAAGATGCTTGTGTGTGGAAGCGTGCAATAAGGAAAAGTTATTGTCTGTGATGCCAGATTTTTCCAGTATCTTTGATCATGGAGACTTCAAAAGGCAAAATGTCACGGTAAAACCAACTAAGATTCGTCAGTCCCAGGCCAGCAATGGAACAGCGCCAGTGCCGGTTCCAGCGCCAGCACCAGCTTACAATAACGGTCCAACCCTTAGTGAAAACCTGGTGACCGACAACCCTTGCTATCTGTCCCCGCCAGGATACATGCAGCCTGAGCAAGATTTCACGTACAGATACCAGCAAGCTTGCATATGCCAAGAAGATTTCCAGCTTCATCAGCTCTCAACAACAGGGTAGCAGGCTCGCTGTCACCTGTCAACTACATGTATATTCAAGAATACGGGACTGGCAGGGGCTCGGTGCCAACCGATTGGCAAAGTCTACAGTGAAGGTACAGTACAGCTGCCGTATCTTATACTTTTTTTTAAATATCAATACATTATGCACACAGACAAGCGATTAGTTGTTGCAGATTGGTCCGTTCTCCTGTAATCAATCTTTACAGTATGTCTCATTGGAACCTTGTTGAAACGCATATGCGTGTCATCACATTTAGGCGCATGCGTGTATTTGAACAAGAGATGCTCCCCCCCCAGAATTATTGTGGGGACTGACTGAGGGGACTGTGGGGACTGACTGTGGGAACTTCTTGAGGGGACTGACTAATTTTAACCAACCATTACAGTATGTGAAATGTTCTATAGTACTTACTGTATGTTTTTGAAACACTGACATTTTTATAAAAGGTTGCACAATGAAACAATGAACAATGTAAAAAATATTCAGCGTTGTTTTATTTTTTGGGAGTTAAAACATTATGTCGACTACTTCTTCATTTCTAGTAGACTGGTCCCCTTGGTCGCTCAGGCTTCGATCCATGATATTTCATGGTCAGACCATGCGCCTATAGAGCTGAGGTGCAACCAAATTCGCCCTGATAGACCCGGTGCAAATTGGAAGTTAAACGAGTCTCTACTCAAGATCCCAGATATATGCGACTCAGTCGGAGAGGAGATAGATCAATTCTTCACGACCAACTATGGTTCGGTGAGCAGCGACCTCACCCTCTGGGAGGCCCATAAGGCAACCATAAGAGGCACATTAATTAGCATCGCAGCCCGTAGAAAGAGAGAGCGTAATAAGAGGATAGCAGTCCTCCAATCCAAATTAAGTTCCCTCACATCAAGACACAAATTGACACAAGATCCAGGGGTCCTATTGGAGTTAAAGAACACCAAAATCGCACTAAATCTACTAATGGTCTCCCAGGCTGATAAGTCTATGAGTTGGTCACAGAGGAAATTTTACGAAAAGACGAACAGACCGGATACCATGCTAGCGCGCAAACTAAACACTAGACAGCCTAATTATAACATACAGGCGATACGTCTGAAAGACGGCTCCTCCACATCCAACCCAAAAAGCATAGTCGAGGAATTTAAAGCATTCTATGAAAATTTATATAATGGAGAGAAAGTGGCACATAATCACAAAACGGCAAGGGCCATGGAAGATTTTCTAGCACGGTCCAACCTAACAGGGCTGAGCGAGCAGGACAGGGAGGGGTTAGAGGCTGATTTTACTTTAGAGGAACTTACCCAGGTCATCTCCGACCTCAAACCCTCCAAGGCCCCGGGGCCAGATGGGTTTTCGGGGCAGTATTATAAGGTGTTCGCTGAGAACCTAGCCCCATGGCTGCTCCGTATGTATAATGCTGTATTAGCAGGAGCCCCGTTCCCGAAGCAGATGCTTCAGGCGTCAATCTCAGTTATTTATAAACCTGGGAAAGATCCGCAGGACTGTAAAAGTTATAGACCAATCTCCCTAATTAATACAGATGTCAAAATATATGCCAAACTACTGGCCAATAGATTAAGTCTTATCCTGCCCAGACTCATACATCCAGATCAAGTCGGCTTTATAATGGGTAGACAAGCTGCGGACAACACCCGACGCATCATTGATCTGCTAGAAATAGCCACTAATCAGAAATTAAACATTATGATGTTGAGTCTGGATGCCGAAAAAGCGTTCGACAGGATAGACTGGCCATACTTAAAACAGACGCTTGGGGCATTCGGCTTTGGGGAAAGGGTGAGTGGTGCGATAATGTCGCTATACTCGGGCCCCGCAGCCAAGGTCATACATCAGGGTTTCCCCTCTAATCTATTTCAAATTAAAAGCGGCACACGACAGGGGTGCCCGTTATCCCCCCTGTTATTCGCCCTATGTATGGAACCTTTGGCTGCGCAAATCCGTAACAACCCGGATATTTCAGGGATTACGGTGCATTCACAATCACATAAGGTTGCCCTGTATGCAGACGATATACTGCTGCTGATCTCCAAGCCTCTAACCTCCCTGCCGAACCTATTTGACCTGTTAGATAAATTTAATAGAATATCAGGATTCAAAATCAACCAAACCAAATCAGAGGCCCTAAATATTAGCCTCCCAAAGGAAACTGAAAAGCTACTGAGTCTGAACTTTAATTTCAATTGGCAACCAAAACATATTAAATACCTAGGGGTCTACATCACCAAAAATTACAGGGACATCTATGAGGCTAATTACCCCAAGCTAATCAAGACACTAAAAGCAGATTTATAAAAATGGATGCCCTACAAGATCTCCTGGATAGGTAGGATACATAGTGTAAAGATGAATCTCCTCCCCCGTATCCTATATTTGTTTCAGACTCTACCAGTGCCACTTAGACTGAAGGATATACTCTCACTTCAGTCTGATATCTCCGAATTTATCTGGGGAGGGAAAAAACCGAGAGTAAATAAGACAATTATGAGAAAAACCACGCGGACAGGAGGCCTAGCGGTATCTTGCCTGGTCTCTTATTACAAAGCGGCGCAATTGTGTCAACTCACACAATGGCAGACCAACCCTGATCTGAAAAGATGGGTGGATCTGGAAAAGAGGGCTTGTGCCCCATTAGAGATAGATAATTTGCTCTGGTTACCCAAAACAGCTATTAAATGGGCTGAACGGCCGCTCTCCTCGGTGGCCAACTCACTGTCGGTATGGGAGACCACAAAATATAAACATACCCTGACCTCAAGGCGCTCTAGGATGGCCCCTTTATGGGGCAACCCTGACTTTGCACCGGGACTAGTGGCAAATGCCGCAGGGCCTTGGAAAAGATACGGATATCTTAGGTTAAAGGACCTGGAGGGTATACCGAACAAAATTAAATCATTCGAACAAATCCGATCTGAAAAAAACGTCCCACACTCTGAATTTTTCCGCTACCTCCAGGCCAGAGCGTTCTTCACCAAAAACTCCCCCTTCCCGCCACTAACCACATTTGAAAAGCTCTGTCTGACGAAAGCAGACACGCAGGGACTTACATCGCAGATCTATAGAGAGGTGGTCGGTTCTGGGAGCTCACAGCAACGACAGAAACTGACGTACCAAATTGGATGGGAAACAGACTTAGGGGAGGAACTGGAGGAGGACGAATGGATGGCTATTTTAGAGGCTACTGCTAAGAGCTCCATATGCACTACTTTGAAGGAGAATGCATATAAAGTATTGATGAGGTGGTATCTCACCCCACTAAAATTATCAAGGTTTGTCACAGGATACTCCCCGCTGTGTCCCAAACAGTGCGGAGAATCGGCGGACCTGTTACACATGCTGTGGTCTTGCCCTCGGATCTCACACCTGTGGGATGAGATTAGACATTGGCTCCGGAGGATTTTTGACCTCGCAATTCCCCCTGATCCGTGGCTGTTCCTATTGAACAGACCATGGAAGGGTCTTTCAAAAGCAGGTAATAAACTAGTTGCACATTTTGCAACAGCAACAAGGTGCGAGATCGCAGCTATGTGGAAACAACCAGAGATCCCAAATATCCCAAAAATTCGAAATCGATTATGGTACATATGCCAGATGGAGAAATTGACGAGTCTGGTCAATGACACTGGCGAAAAATATATAAAAGTCTGGACGCCTTGGCTGGAACAGACAGACATCCCAGGGGTTGAGGTAGCCACGATATGGCAGTGATTATTCCAAGTGCATTCTCGTACAAAGTAAGCGGAACGGACTACGAGACCTAGTTGAGGACACGCCATGTGAACACCTTGGGTGGCCCTGGAAGTCGGCAAACAATCGTGTAGAGTACATCTACCAGCCACCTATGGGAAAATGGCAGTGCAGCGTGCCCACGCCCCCCCCCTTCCCTCCTTCCCACCCTCCCCCGCCTTAATTTACCCTTTTTTTTTTTCTTTTTTATGTGTTGTCCCCCCAAGTTTAAAATACATAAATATCCCAACTGGTTATAGAGATATCATGTTCAACGCATGAACACTTAGGGCTCCAGAAGGAGAATGTAGCAGTATCGTACATGAATGTAATACTGTGAATGTTCGTGTTATTTGTATTGCGATGCTATTTATATTGAAAATCTTCCAATAAACTTGAAGTTATAAAAAAAAAAAAACATTATGTTATAAATTTTGAACAATAGAAAAATCTATCAGCAGCAATATTGGAAAAATAAAACAAACGGTACCAGTAATGATTTTATTTTTCCTCTGAAAAGAAACTTTGTCACCATGCGGAGAATGGCAAATGGAGGGATTTCTATGGATAATATTGCTTTTTGTAACGTTGCTTGCGCATTGATGAATCTGATTTAAAATCAGAGTACTGGAGGCAACAATTTAGTGACAGTGCCATTTTTATTGATTAGGATAGAATAACTGTGAGTTTATAGAAAACCTTAAACAATATGCTGCTGTTTTCATATACAATACTTTTTTACATACTGTATAAGAAACCCCAAAAATAAAAAATTATAATCTTTTATGCTATACAGTATGTATTTATTCTACAGTATACAGTATGTGTATTCTATACCTGTATGTATTGTTTTAATGACATAAGATTATAGTAAATGCTGAATAGATACAATGTAAAAGATAAAAAATCAAATTGAGGTTCTGTTAGTCGCTAATACCATAAAATAGTACTTAGATCAGCTAGCGCTCTAGTCTTATTGATACAGGGTTAATTACACTGTTAACAATAAAATAGTTGAGATATAAACATATTAAAATACCATCATATGAGGTCCATATGAATATATGCAGAGTCCAGTCCCAATAATAGATAGGTAATTCTGCTTCTTCAAATTGGATCCAACCCACGGGTCCAAGAGTGAACAACAGAAATAGAGAAAAAAGAGAAAAAAATCGCAAAACCCATAGTGCAGTATTTCAATGTAATGCTGTAAAATAATGGTTAAAAACACTTACAAAAGTAAGTAGATTAAAGGCACATCTGTTTAACAGTGATCTGTGGTCCTTGAAATGCGTAGGGCTGTATGTACTAAGGCTATATACAGAAATGAAATTTGAGCATCATCGGAGAATCCAAAGTCTGTCAGCATCAACCTGCAATTGGGGACGCAATAGCCGAAAGCCAAACCCCCTGAGAGACGGCGCGAGTACGCGAACGCGGTGACGTCACGCGTGCATGTGACACGGAAGCGAAACAGCGCCGAACAACAGAGGAGGGTGTTTGGGACTTGACAGGGACACTACGGCCATTCTGTTGGATGTTTATACCACGTATCACCTTTAAAAAGATGTGCCTTTAATCTACTTTTTTTTTCTCTTTTTTATGTATTGTTTTAATACTGTTTTGATTTAATGCGCATGAGATTGGCCTGTGTTACACCCCGTAAGCATTTCCAACTGGTCCCTGATAACTACCACGTACTGAAGCACTGATGCATCAGTATTGGTAGACTCCCCTTCCCATCCCTCACAGAATACGTCAAGAGGTCACCGGACCCTGCACTGTGATGAGTAAAGGGTTAATCAGGCCTAAAATAAAAGTTATGCCCGGCTGATTAATCCTTTCTCACGTTGGGAATGAAGGGGTTAACAGTCTCTGCACTACACCACTGTATTTGCCCTGTCCCAGCATTTTAACCCCCATTTGCAGGCTATTTCCGACCTGCTGTAATGAAAATAAATGCATTGCCTGCTATATTCTGTGGAGACACCAGATGGAGTAGTGAGCACCACAGTAAGCACTGATTGAAGATGCGTGGCTGCGGTTAAGCAGTCTGTGTAAAGCATGGGTATCCATTTTCTATCGGTTTGACCTGTAACCACAAGTCAATTGAATAAGTGGCTTGCGGTTAAATCTGAAGAGGTTTTACAGATAGAATGTATCCGTGCCTTAACTTGAAAGCCGGAAAGTCAATTGGCGTGGGAACTGTGTCAATTGGCGTGGGAATTTGGTGAACTTGGTTCCCAGAAGCCGGCATTTCAATTAAGGGGGCTAACTAGAGAACGGAGGCACCCAAGACCCTGATTTTTGGTGTGCAAGTGTAAATAAATAAAACACGAAGATACATATAAAAATTACAGTGATGGTACACCCAGAACATGAAG
>WSYH01002177.1:70678-94107 GCA_036426205.1 Ascaphus truei | reverse complement strand
TATTGCAGGCAGCTTGAAACCATTTTTTTAAGGAGGTCAGTTATTATATACACAATTGGAACCTATATTCATTAATGTTTAATTAATACTGTGATACACCCGGACACATCAAAAAACCTTTTTTCTTTTATTTTTCAAATCTTGCATTTTTTAATCTAATTCTCTGTTTAATTAATACTGTGATACACCCGGACACATCAAAAAACCTTTTATCTTTTATTTTTCAAATCTTGCATTTTTTATTCTAAATCTCTGTAAAAAGGATTAATACCTTTTGTTATTATTATGGATGAGGATCTTTGTACCTTCCAAATTTGTTCCAGAGGTCCTGTCTTGGGGTCACTCCTCTAAATCTGCAGGTCATCCAGGTTTTAAGAAGACTACTTATCTCATTCATCGAAATTTCTGGTGGCCAAGGATGTCTCAAGATATTCTGGAGTTTACCCGCGCCTGCCCCACGTGCGCTCAAAGCAAGACTCTCCGTCAAAAGCCTCAGGGTTTTCTGTTACCCCTTCCAGTTCCCGACCGCCCCTGGTCCCACATTTTGATGGACTTCATCATGGAGTTGCCGAGGTCCAGAGGAATGAACACTATCTTGGTGGTCGTGGACAGGTTCTCAAAGATGTCCCACTTCCTTCCACTTAAAGGATTACCCACCTCCCCCGCCCTTGCTGATATCTTTACGGAGCAGATTTTCCGGATTCATGGGATCCATTCGTCCATTGTTTCTGACAGAGGTTCTCAGTTCGTATCCAAATTTTGGAGAGCTTTCACGAAGAGATTGGGCATCTCTTCTTCTTTCTCTTCCGCCTATCATCTGCAGTCCAATGGACAAACGGAGAGAGTCAATCAATCCCTGGAGAAGTACCTGAGATGTTTCATATCCGATATCCGATTTCCAGGATGATTGGGCTCAACTCCTCTCTTGGGCAGAGTATGCCGTCAATTCTGCCAAAAACGAGTCCACCCGGTAGTCGCCCTTCTTTATAAATTATGGGTTCCATCCTCCATGTCTTCCCATCCCCAACATCCCTTCTGGAGTACCAGCCGTAGATGAACGCATTTCTTCCCTCCAAACCGCATGGTCCAGGATTCAGTCTACCCTTCTCAACTCCTCCAGCAGATAAAAACTACAGGCCGATCGTTGTCGTCGTTCGGCGCCCAGTTACAAACCAGGGGATTTGGTATGGCTCTCCTCCACCTCAAGAATATCCACCTCAAGGTACCATCTCCTAAACTGGCACCTAAGTTCCTGGGACCCTTCCCTATTTGCGAACAAATCAATCCCGTGGCATTCCGGCTACAACTACCACCCAGTAGGAAGATTCCCAATGTCATTCATGTGTCCCTCTTAAAACCATTTATCTCCAGTCACTTCTTTCTGGATCAGACTCGTAAACCGGATCCCATTACTGTACAAAATAACGAGGAATATGAAGTTCACTCTCTTTTGGATTCTCGCCTATCCAGGGGTCAGCTCCAGTTCTTGGTGCAGTGGAAGGGCTTTGGCCCTGAAGAGAGATCCTGGGTACCTTCAAAGGACATTCATGCCCCGGCCCTTCTTAAGTCCTTCAGGAAAAAGTTTACAGAGAAACCGTTCTTGGACCATCCTGAGGCCGTTCCTGAAGAGGGGGGTACTGTCAGGAATCGGCGTTCTCCACGCTCCCCACACAGAGCACCCCTTTTCCGCAGGGAGCCCCTGGACACACAAAACAAACCTGCCTTACCGGCCTCCACGGCTCCTCGCCCCTGCTGCCGTCGCAGGATCACTCCCCTCTGCGATTCCTCTGCTCAGCGCCGGGCGCGCCCACACCCTCCTGCACGCACACCTGCACCCTCCACTGGCTCGGTTCACGAGCGTACACGAGTTACGGAGCACGTTCAGTCTGCATACTCTTCTTCCTGTCCCCCAGACCTCAGGCTCCGCCCCCGCACACTGCACAGGCATACTCAGGTTACCAACAAGACTCACCTGGCCTGTTATGCCTGCACCAATCTGCAGTGTCTCCCTGTAGCTCTTCTTGTCCCGCCTCCATTCCTAATTGGACCTTCCTGCTTTACTGCACCGACACACTTTATTCGAGCAAATACCCAGTATGTACCTGGCAGATACCTGGAATGCGCCGCTCCTCACCTCTGACAAGCCCCGTTGCGTTTGCCTTCCCAGCCTGGGTTCATGCCTGGCTGACGGGCGGCTAATCTGTTAAATGATAATGATTAGGATTTAATAGGCTGCAATGCTTCGCGTGTCTACCAGATGGCATAAATTCATGAATTGTAATGCAGTATATATATATATACTGTGCAGTATTGCAGCCAGCGGGAATAAAATGCTTCAATCCCTGCTTGGAAAATACCTCAATGCACTCGGGCAGAAAACAGTCACAAACCTCAATACACCCGGGTATACCCGAATTCGTGGGACTAGCCGAGCTCGAATAAAGTGTGTCGCCAGTGTATCTAGCTCCTCTCTGCTCTCAGTCTTTGCTCGACATAGTCTCTGTATGGAAGTACTTCTGGATTCTCTCAGTGTTTTCACAGGTTCTGACGCAGCTCGTATGACTACCCCCTCTAGCTCTCGATCTCGGCACTCCTTGGACAACGCTCACTCGCTACAACCGGTACCGGCAAGTATTGTCTACCTTACTACACCTGGCCTTGCAACGCTTCATACCACACTCCGGACATGCTCCCTTTGCTGCGGATGCGTGTATTACCACTTCCCCCTTCAGCTCAGGGGACGGGTCTGGTCTGCGGGCAGCACCAGCATAACAACAACCCCCAAATACAGTACATAAAAAGCAAGTCACTTTATCTCCCTGTGCCTGAGGCACCAAAAACATACAGTAGATTGTGAGCTCCACGGGACAGGGAGGGACCTATGCCTGCAAAATGTCTCTGGAAAGCACTACGTATACTGTAACTAACAGCGCTATTCAAAAACATGCTATGATTATTATTATAATACCAAGGCGATGTTCTGTGCAAATCAAATTTGAGAAGGGATTTTCCAAAACGTTGCCATAAACAAAGCCCCTTCCCACTCCTCTCCTTCACCATCTACCTCTCTCCCCTTGCCGCAGCGTGTTCCCCGCAGGTCTCGCATACCCACACGCTCCCGCAGCCCCTGCTGTAATCCTCCCCGCTCCCTCTCCCCCGTGGTAGCTCCTTTACCTTCCCCTGTGGTGCCATCCGTCCCGTTGCCTCCTCCGCACGTGATGCCCGTGGCGCGGCATTCCGCGCCCCTAGTAACGTGTCCAGTGCGAGTGCCCCCTCAGCCCACGGGGAACGCACATGCATACTCCTCTCTACCCTTGCTGGCCATCGCACGGGCACAGGCCTTGCCCGCGTTCCCCTCCGCTTGGCTCTGTCCCCCTCCTGCTGTCTTCCCCTGCTCTGTGCGGGCCGCGCCTGTGTTACAGCCTGTGCGCGCGCATCCCCATCTTAAAGGGGCCGCGCGCACAGACTCTTCTTTTCAGGCTTCCCTTGTCTCCGCCTCCCAAGCCTTACAGGCCATTCCTCTGACTGCCCCTTCTGTCTCCTCCTCTTCTCCCTCTGACCTATCTCTAGCTTCTCACTCAGAACCGTGTGTGAAGAGCTCCCAGGCATTTGGTAAGGAATCAGCTTTATTCTTTCTTTATTTGGTATATTTTGCTGTGGATCTGTGGGGGAGTATACTGGGAGTATACTGTGAGTTTTGCAGAGGGTTTTGGGTGTATATTCAAGTTTAAAAACCGTTTTTGTTTTTCACCCAGAAGCTGCAGTGGTTTAACCCAGCAAAGCTACACTGTGGCTGGCTGGAAACTGCACTCTCAACCCCTCTCATCTCACCTACCTCTGGTTGTTTATTTTCTTCAATTTTCACCTTATTTTTAAGCCTGATTTCCTTTTGTCATTTGCATTTTTGGGAGCTCTGTGTCTTACTTTAAAACCTTCAATATTGTGGTGTGGTTTCTTGTAAGAGAGAGAGTTAAATAATAAGGGGAGAAAAGAGAAGATTACAGCAGGTTTTTAAAAAGCTGTTTTTCTTCCCCTCCCTGTGTAGAGATAGTTAATTGGTTCTTAAAGGGACAGTTTTCCTCTCTGCATCTCTCTCCCTAAGCACTATTTCCTCCCCTTATCATGCCTGGGGGGAATAGCACTAGTGCAGCAACGGGGGCCACACCTGGACATCGGACTCCAAAAACTGGGGCCCCTAGGATCAATAACCACAGCCCGAGGCCTGGTACATCCAGTGCCCTGGCCACACCTCCCCTGGCTCCTGTTGTCAGTTTAACCCCTGCAGTCCCAGTTCCAACATGGGCGCAGGTGGCAGCTGCAGGCGTTGACCCCAGCAACAACAACGCTGGGGCCACGCCCGGTGTGAGCAGGAAGCTTGGGGTGAGGTGCCCAATGTCACCTGGCCTTAACATGGAGATCTATGTGAGGGCTGTGGCAGACGTTGTGGGTCCCTCTGCTGTGGTGGCGGCCAGCAAGATGTATGGGACCCATGGAGGGGTTAGGCACAAAAATCATCCTGTCCAATGTGCCAGCCTTCATCCCAAACAGCCTCATGCGCCCACGCCTGCAAGCCCTGGGAGATATTAAATCTCCCATAACAAAAATTCCGCTGGGCTGCAGGGATAGAGCACTGAGGCACGTGCTCTCTTTTAGGTGGCAGGTACAAGTGCTGCTGCCGGGGAGCACAGAATCTGTGGAGGGTTCTTTTGGGGTGCCCTACGAGGACATAACATACACCGTGTACTATGGCACGGAGGGGGTAAGTTGCTATTTGTGCAAGGAGCTGGGGCATATTCGCAGGAGTTGCCCCAAAGGGAACAGAGGACCTATCACAACTCCTGCACCCGCCCCTCCCTCTGCCAAGACACCTGGTACCGCTGTACCTACCACAGCAGGGCCCTCGAGGGCTAAGGTCCCCCCTGGGACCACAAGAGATGTCACTGTCCCATCTGGAACAGTGACTTCTGCACCTCTCCCTGGAG
Organism: Ascaphus truei; assembly: GCA_036426205.1. Taxonomy (NCBI): domain Eukaryota; kingdom Metazoa; phylum Chordata; class Amphibia; order Anura; family Ascaphidae; genus Ascaphus; species Ascaphus truei. The sequence continues at coordinate 89,125 of WSYH01002177.1, read as the reverse complement.
AGCGGAGGGAAGGAGAGGGGGTTTCCATGGAGCGGCACCCTCTGTTATTGCTGTCTCCCCCCGGGAGGAAACACCCTGTGCCGCTGTGCCCACCGCGGCGGAGCCCTCGGGGGCTCAGGCCCCCCCTGGGACCGCAGGAGATGTCGCTGCCCCATCTCGGACAGTGACGTCTACACCTCTCAACCAAAGAAAGAGGGAGAAGGAAAATCCCTTGAGGGCCCAGGCCCCCCTTGGGACCACAGAAGATGTCACTGCCCCAACTCAAACAGTGGCATCTGAACCTCTCCCCCCAAAAAAGAGGGAGAAGAAAAAAGTCACCCCACAACAGTCACCCTCTGTTGTCGCTGTCCCCTCCCCAAGAATACCTTACCCCCAATGTAAGCACCGTACAGGGTGCGGGGGAGTGGGAGGAAGCTCCTGATATGGAGGTAGCGGCACCCTCTCCTGGGGAATCACCCCCCAGGAAGAAGCCTTTTAAAACAAAAAACAAGAGGGTGATTGAGGAGGACGAGGAGGGTGAACCGTATTACGTTCACCCTCGGATGTCTCTGAAGCGGAACGAAACATCAGTTCCGCACAAGGTGGCTCCATCCGGCCCACTGGTTAGGATTAGCCAGTGTGAGACGGATCTCATAACTTTACAACCACCCACCCTCGAAGATCTAGAGGGAATGCAGGAGGAGGTACCCGACGTCTATGGGGTGGAAGGCCAAAGTGAACAACAACATAAGGCCTTGCCCCTAGATATAACCGTTGGGGAAAAGTCCAACACCCCTCCCAGTTGGAGGCTGAGCCCCGGTTTGTGTCACCGGAACAAGGGGATGGGCTAAGGCTTACGCCCGTGGTTGGGGGTTTGGAGGGTGGAGTGGGGGAGGTGGGTGTGGGTGAGGGTGTTTTAGCGAGCACTTCCTTTTGCATCTGGGAGATGCCAGATGTGAGCTCTCCTGGTGAGGAGTTTTGGTCGGGCACTTTGTTGGAGGCGACTGCTGGGCTGGACCCTCCCTATGAGGTACTTGCTAAAAAGTGCCCTCCTGCGATTAATGCGAACGCCCGTGGCATCCCGTTTGTTCGCATGGCGGTAGAGGAGACCAGGAGGGCACTGTGTGCCTCGTTGGCCCCGAGGACACTAGGGAGACCGCTACCTCCGCCATACCGCCACCAGCTACCCCTGAACATCCCACCCGGGGTTGGATGTGGAGGATATAGTGGACCCCCTCGTGGAAACACCGAGGAGGGGACCCACTCTAAGGCTGAGAAAGGCCCCCGCAGGGAAGGGCAGGGGTCTTCAGTTTTTCAGTCAAGAGGAGCTCGGGGAGTTGGGGCTCAGTGAGGAGTCCTCTGGCACCGCGGAGGTGGTGGACTCTTTGACCCCCATTATCCCTGCCCAGGAGCTAGATGGTTTCCTGGAGGATACCCTCTGCAAACACGGAGCCACGAAGGTGCAGTTGGCCCTTGGAAGGTGGAAGGATGCCTCGGTCATTCTCCACTCTCTCTTAGTATACATCAAAGCTAACCACAAGGCCAAAATCTCTTGTCCTATCCATCTTCGTGTCCTGAAATTTCATAAATTGATGCAAGACCACATAAAGGCTTCTCGGGGTGATATTTTGACAGAACATACATGACGAACTCTAGGGAAGATCGTTCTAGACCATCACATTCCAATTCTGACAACACACATTCAAAAAACTCAAAAAGTGTAGATGGGGCAAGAAAGGGAGAAAAAATGTATGGAGCAGACAACAAGAGGAAGAAATATTCTTAGATCCAAAACACAATAATGTTATTAACATTTCTGATTACACCTTGACATCATCTCAAATATTGTTGCTTAATAAAGGTTTAAATTATGCACCACAAGAGAACTTCGACCTTTTCACAACGATAATTGACTTACAAAAATATACACGCAAATGGGCTCTTAAGAAATTATTTTCAAGAAATACTAACAAAACCATATCTCAAACTGTAACAGATACATCAGAAATTATCAATGACAATTCAATTGTGACCAAGGCCCCAACTTTTATTGAAAGTTCGTTTGAGTTTGACATGCAGTCCTTATATGAGGAAGGACATACTGAGGCAGCTATTGAAACCCCCTTTTTTCGGCCATATAGATTCTAAACTTAGGAAACGTTCCTTATTTGTGCCCAATAACACCAAGGGACCATGTCTGTCAACCTTTGAGAGGCTAGTGGACAGAAACTTAAGGTTATTAGCCAAAGGCTATTTATTCTCTGATTCATTTTACACATCAGACAATCTAACTCCACAGGAAAGAATAGATTTAGATTCACTAAAGAAAAACACAGACATAACTATAAAAAATGCCGATAAGGGGGGAGCAATAGTTGTCCAGTCATCCACTAAATACCGGGACGAGGCTCTAAGATTGTTGAGCAATGAAGAGTTTTATACTACACTCAACACAGACCCAACTAAAAGGTTTTTGGGGGAGCTCCAAGATCTTTTAGAACTTGGTGACACCTTATATGTTTTATCAAACAAAGAAAGGCAATATCTGGCATGTGATTCTCCTATTATTCCCATATTCCACCATCTCCCAAAGATCCATAAGTCACTGGAGAACCCCCCGGGGCGGCCCATTGTCTCCAGTATTGGATCTTTGGGAGATGGTGTTTCACGTTATGTGGACAAATTCCTCCAGCCCATTGTAAAAACCTTACCTTCGTTCATTGAAGACACTACAGCGTTGTTGATTTCATTGGAGGATGTGTCTTGGAAGGAGGGATACCGATGGGTCACCATGGACGTCACATCATTGTACACTATTATTGAACACGAGCACGGCCTAAGGGCCATTAATCACTATTTGCAACTCTCTACACTTTCTATAGCACAGATCACGTTTATCACTGATTCCATTCTTTTTTTACTCACTCACAATTATTTCCTTTTTGATTCACAATTTTTTCTTCAAAAACAGGGCACAGCTATGGGGACATCTTTTGCACCCTCATATGCTAATCTTTTCATGGGTTTATGGGAGTCTATTAATATCTATGGTAGCACTAATTTGTTTCGTTCCAATATCATCTTTTACAAACGTTTTATTGATGATTTGATTTTCATTTGGGAGGGTGATCTTAACAGTCTTCACACGTTCATACAAACTCTGAATAATAATAATATAAATCTTCACTTCACATTTCAAACCGACACTGTTAATATCAATTACCTTGATGTGACCATCCATGGTGATCCCATGACGGGTATACAAACTGATATATATACAAAACCACATGCCAGAAATTCATATCTTCATGCCAAAAGTAGCCATCCTAAGGCATTGATACGTGGGATCCCTAAGGGACAATTCTTGCGTTATAAACGTCTCTGCTCAGACCCAGAAACCTTTTTGAAACATTCCAAGACATTAAGTACCAAATTCTTGTCCAGGGGATATAATAAAGTTGATGTAGATGTGGCCCTTCTGAATGCTAAAACTGTGGACCGTGTTGACCTATTAAAAAAGAAAGCTAAAGATAAACAAATAAACTTTCAGGACACTCCATTGTTTATCACAAAATTCAGTAAACAGGTGTCACAAATCAGACAGATAGTGTCCAAACACTGGAACATACTAAAATTGGATAAAGATCTAGATGTGTTTACAACACATGGTCCCAAATTTGCTTTCAGAAGGGCCAATACATTAGCCTCATCCATTTCGAGAAGCATGTACAAATCTCCAAGCCAACCTCGAATTAGCAACATACCTAAAGGTTTTTTCAGATGTGGATTTTGTAAATGTTGTAAATTTGCTACATCAACAAAAAGAGTACACACGCTGTTTCCAAACAGCAAATATAGAATCAACACATTTATTAATTGTCAAACAAGCTACATTGTTTATGTTATCACATGTGGATGTCAACAGAAATATGTGGGAAGAACCATTAGATCTTTATATATTCGTATCTCAGAACATGTTAGATTAATAAATAAAAAAGATTTATTACATCCACTATCAAAACATTTTGTACAATGTCCACTTGGTGGACTCAAGAATTTCTCATTCTTTGGGGTTGAACACGTCCCCTCTTACATTAGAGGAGGCGATAGATTGAACAGATTGAACAAAAAAGAGATGTCATGGATATTTTCCATGAATACATTACAACCTCACGGACTCAATGTTGAATGGGAGCTAAAACATTTTCTTGGTGATTAATGAATGCTTATCACTGCATTATGTATATTGTTTTATTGTTTTTCTCTTTCCTCCTTGTTCTTTCCCACCAATCTTTATTCGCCACCCCCCCTCCTCCCTTTCCCCCCCCATCCATCTTCTTCCCACCCCCTTCTTCTGTTTTCACCTTTGTTTGCAGCTCTCTATCCCCCTTTTTTTTCCCCCCGCCGGTCCTGTCTCTTTTCCCTTCTTACCTCTTTTTCTTCCTTTTTTTTTTTTCCATTTACGCTTCTCTTCTTTCCCCTTCTCACTCCCCTTTTCCCCCACTGTGTCTCTTAATTTATTTATTTTTCTTTCCTTTACGTTTCTCTTTCTTTCTCCTTATCAATCCAAAATGTGGTCCCCCACTGTTCCTCTTAATTTCTTGCTTCACTTCTTTTTTCACATGGTCCAACATGCTTTATCATATGCTGTTTCTTTATTGTTTTATCATTCAAAGCATTATTACACACAGATTTAATATCAAGTGATTTGTGACTGATAGCTCTTTCTACTATCTTTGGTGAAACTTTATCTTGCTAGTCCGGTAGACTTCATAGAATTAATGTTGTATTTCATTATAAACTTTATTTACATTTGTGCATTTTTTTTCTTTTAACTCACATGTTTTTAGTCTTTTTGACCAATTCATCAGAGATTTTGGTTTAGCATATTATGTTTAATTATCTGTATATGTTTTCCTATCCAATGATAAGATTGGTCAATTTTATTACAGCACTGTTTTTAATTTGATGATTATTATTTGCTGTGTTAGGGGTTACACCTGTTACCCATTTGTTTGGGGCTTGTTACTGTGGAACCAGAATGCAATTCCATCAATAGATAAAATCCGGAACAGAATTTGGTTTGCTTGCCAGATGGAGAAGTTGACAAGTCTGGTCAACGACACTGGCACAAATTTCCAAAAAGTCTGGTCGCTATGGTTGGCGCAGACAGATATCCCAGGGATGAGCAATGCCGCCGTCTGGCTTTAATAGTGACAAATGGGTTCTCCTTCGAGGTCGGAGCAAAAAAAGCAGGAAATGCGACGCCAAAACTAAGCTTAAAAAATAGAACAAGGCGACTTAAATGACCCTCCTCCGAAAATCAAGTCATGAGCGATACACACACTGATCAATCCGAGTACACAGTGCCATGGAAAGACCAGCGAAGAAAGAGAACAAAGATACCTCCTCAGCACTACCTTCCCTTCCCCCCCCTCCACCCCTAGTAACCCTCCCCTCCCCATCTCCCCAACAATGTCGCGTCTACCCCTCCCACGTTTGTCTAGCTGTTGTTTGTCAAGCAAAGTATTGAATGGTACAAATATGACACTTGTATGTAATATCTTTGAAAAACCAATAAAAGAAAGTTATAAAAACATGTACAATTTAAAAAAAAATACATTTCTTTTGTTGACTTACCATTACTTGACCCACTCACCGACTCCCGTTGATACTGCTTACTCTCGAACCAATCCACGCACAGGAACCCATAAAATAATAAACCATAAAATAATAAACCATAAAAAACCATAAAAAAATAAACCATAACAATCCAGGAGGCTGTGTCTTCTATTTGTAATCCATTCAGTCTGTGGAGTCTTCATCTGTATTCTTTATCCGCTCTTCTTCTGTCCGCGGCCACGCCCCGGCCTTCTTCTTTGAGGGGAGGTCCTCCCTCCATGTCGTCTGGCTCTAAAATGAGACGACATAGGCTTTTAAAGGTCTATGACATCACATTTTCGTCATATGGTTCCCACGGCCCTGATTGGGCCGTGAAAACCATGTGCTTTGGCCGATAAAAAAAATGATGACGTCATTTAAAGGCAATGAAAGCACAGCCAATCAGAATGGCTGTGCTTCAATTGCCTTTAAGATAACGTCATGAAAAGAAAGATGGCCGGCCTCACATGGTACAGTAGCCAATCAGAGCATGGGAACTACATATACTAAGTGGATCACTACATATTTCCATCTCCACAGGATACACCCCATATGTGACTATACTATCTATATAGTCTGTATCAATTTCTTAGTGGGAACAGTATTATGTGCTTATTCGGAGTTCCAATTTAATCTCTTTTGGGTTATGTAATACAAAATTACCATTATGTTACAAACTACACCTCCATTATCTGTCTCCATATGAAGATCGTTTGTTATTTAATTATTTAAAGATTCATCTTGGATATGGTCATCTACATCTGACTAGACCAACACAAAAGTACATTCTGTTATTAGGTATCATAGCCAAAAGGCATTTGGTTCAAACTATCCAAATAATTGCTCATTGTTTCATCTCTTCCTTATAAATTATATGGAGAGCTTTATCTCTATCAATCTCTACATTCAAGCTTGTTTTAATTTTAATTTTAATTGTAATCTAAATTAGCTATATCAATCAAGTTAGCTTTACCTATTACGCAATCCATGCAATGTTGTCCTTTATATATAATAATACTTGAATTTGAATATACAAGTTTCTAGTGAGGTTTGTTGTATTAACAATTATAGGATTTAGTGCATTACATAGTTATATAAAATTACAATTGTACAGTTGATATTGAACCACGTTCTCTTCTATTTGTTGTTCATAATCTCCAACTTGACTCTTTTTGTCATAATCTTTAAATATAGATTTTCATCAATGTTGTTGTAATATATGTTTAACTTTAATCATCTATTATATGTATATTTTTCATTTATTTAGCAAAAGTCTTAACTGCCTATAAATTATTTGCACCGAGTACAGATTAATCTAATGACACCAATTGAACTGAACACAGCTGTGGAAAAACATTCTTTATTGGTCAAAGGGACTATTTAACACCAGACAATTCAATTGGAGTCCATCCCCTGATGAAATCCGCAGAGACGGAAGAAACGCGTAGGGTCACGTGGCATTGAAACTACGGTGGTCGAGCAGTTGAGGCACCAGTGTGAGGACGTGAGGACGTGAGTGAAGATCTTCCGGGTCCCTGTTTTCCATGTGAGAGAGTAATGGCGGCCGCATGCTACTAACAAGCTCCTTTCAAGTGAAGCACATCCATCTTGGAGACAGCGGCGATTACAGACACAAAATCTGGAACCATTTCGGATGTTATTATGCAGAGGTGACCATGGAGTCTTCAGTCTGGTGCATGGGCTGGTCCCATAATATGCCTTAATTTTATTGACAAATTGTAAGTGTGCATTTGTCTTGTCCATGATTTATTAAATTTTTTATCTGATTTTACACAAGGATCGGGCGCTTTTTCTCTTCTTTTTTTCTAATAGGGACTTTGGGAGGTTGGTGAGCCCAAGAAGAAGCAGCCTGGACTTTTGTATTATCCTATTCATGGACTTAATATGGACTTAAGTATTCATTGTTATTTATAGTCAACTATTTTGGGAAACTTATTCCACGGTTTTTTACATGCCAATTTATATATTTTATTTTTATATTTTTTTACTTTAGTCCTACGACACACCAGTGTCATTTTTCATTTTTTCCATTGTATTTTTATTTTTCATTTTTTATTGTATGCACACTTTTTTGTTTTTTATTGTATAGGCAAGATATCCATTTGTTTCATGCCATACACATATTGATATGCCTAACTTTTAAATTAGATATCTGTGCTTGGTGCAACATCTTGCCACATTTGATCAGAGCTGCAGCAATTTGGGTATAGTGTGTGAAGGGCGCTGTCTTTAATACTGTTATATATATATATATATATATATATATATATATAATCAAAAAATAAATAGATGATACCGTTCTGTGGCTAACTACAGCTACACTGATCTCTTCTTCCGGCGATGTTACAATGAATGAAGCAAAAGGTATACTTAAAAACAGTGTCTCTTGGAATGTTATCTGTGCTGTTCCTTCCCCCGGTGTGGATGTGTTTTTCTGGCTAGAGGTGTCAAAAGGTTACTGTGAAAGCAAGTGAAGAAAGAGTGTGTATGTGTATCAGTGAGAATAAAAATGAATGGAGAGCCCACAGTATATACAGTGCTTTACACAAGGTGTGTGTGGAGTGGGAGTGGATGTAAATGGTGTGGGTGGGTGTGGAAATGTGAGAGTTTGTAGCACAACTAAAAGTGTGTGTGGATACTTAGTGGTCCCTATTGGTGTATAGGGATGGAAAAACAAGGAGTATTAGTATGTGTGAGAGACAGCTGTGTGTGCATACATATAGCACAGTATGTACAGACATGGCCTTTAGCGCTCATGGGACGAGAGTTCACTATATATATATATATATATATATATGTGTGTGTATATATATAGTTGCATGATGAAGCCACTGTATAAATGAATGGGTGAAGGGTGGGTATCAGGACAGGGTGGCTTAACCCCTTAATTACCTTTGTGGTTATTATCCGATAAGGTGATTAAGGGGTTAATTGATCTCAGAATGTAATTGCAATGTATTAGCTATGTATTTTGTTGGCAATGGAGGACACTGATTTAGCTGGCGAGGGGGCTTCTTATTGATGAGGTCAGTAGAACTTTCTTTATTTTACTATGCTAGTTAATGTGTTTAATAATGGGCAGATAATCTATTATCCCTATCTGGATAATAGTTATTTTGCACATTATTGTACTGTATGTGTTGGGGGGGGGGGGCGGGGTGGATTGATGTATTTAATGTATAGGACATATTTATTTTTTTAACATACAGGGTTGTTTACTTTTGGTCTGCGGGAGACCTCTGGAGACCACCTGCAGTATCCTTGGGCTTCTCACGGGTACCAGGCTGCCGGGTCCATGGGGGACACCTGCGGGGAAGAACCGGTGGCCCCACATCTGTGGGGGAACCGCAGACTCATAGGGTCCATCCGTGGGTCCCCAGACCCCCATGGGAACCACCCGAGGCCCCTCAGACACCTGTGGGTCTGACCCCGGGCCCCCAGACATCCGCGGGCCTACTGTGGAGACCCCACTGTGGCCCACGGTGACCCGCGGAGACCACCTGGTGGACCATGGCACCTGGCGGGAACCACCAACAGGCCTCCAGACCCTGTGTGAAACATGGTACTGGGCTACAATAGGTCTGTGAGGTGACCTGTCAGGCCCACCGGGGACTCCCGTGGGCCTGGGGTATTAACCCTGTATGTCAAATAATAAATCATGTATTTATGGGGGGGCACAGGGGGTGGGTTATGTATTTAATAAATATAATGATGTTTATTGTTGGGCTGTGTATTGTTTTTATTGTGGGAACTGTGGATGGGGGAAGGGGGTATTGGCCCCAAGGTATGTGGGTAGGCCTCCCAGCTGGGTATTGGGTGAGAGAGGGGGGTTAGGCCTCATGGGGTGGGGGGTAGTGGGGGAGGGTATGTAGGCATCCCGAGTGGTGGGTGAGGGTGGGTTAACCCCTTTATGACTGTAGCGGTTAATAACCGCTATGGTGATTAAGGGGTTAGGGGACATTACATTGGCTGTTATTATTCTTGGTCATGTTTTGCAGCATTGGAGGGGGCACGGACGGTGATGAAGATGAGGATGGCCTTCATCGTGTCAGCCGGACATGGGTGAGTACTATATGTATTTATTGTATTTATTGTTCTTTATGTATTTTAAATGGGCAAATTCCCTATTATACATATGTGGATAATAGTCATTTTGCACATTACTATACTGTATGTGTTAAGGGTGGTGTATTTATGTGTTGTAATTTTTTTGGTGTGCACTGAATTGGTACTGCAGGCCTGCGGGGAACACCAGAGGGCCCCCGCTGGCCTCTAGTATCATTGCTGTGCATCCCAAAAATGCGAGATATGTAATGGATGTATAGGGGTTGTTAGAGGCACAGGGGGTGTATGTTGTTTATTGCAATGTTTATTGGGGGCAATTGTCCTCAATAAACATGCTATTATGCCTTAACTCCTTCATTGCCTTAGCGGCTATCCGCTATGGTAATGAAGCAGCATTAATGTATTTTAATAATATTGTGCGGGAGCAGGGGGTCCCCTGAGCTGAACCGCATTGATTTGTGGCTCAGGGACCCCCTGCTTCCCGAGTTACAGGGGACCCCCTGCTCCCGCTATTATTAAAAATACATTAATGCTGTTTCATTACCATAGCAGATAGCTGAAAGGTAAGAAATGATTTTTTATTTATATGTGTGTTTTAATCATAGTGTAGATGTGCAGAGGGTCTCCAGAGCTGAACCGCTTTGGTTTTAGGTCCGGAGTCCCCCTGCTTCCCGAGATACAGGCCCATTTATGGGGTGCCGGTATCCCTCTGCTTTGTTTACATTCCGTGGTCACTTGATTGGGAGATTTAAATGCAGAGGGATTTTCCCCTGCTTAGTGCATAGACCCCTACGAGCGCTGAAATACCTACCGGAATATATTCCGGAAAAAAAAAATATATCGCATCTCCCCGCGATAATCAAAGTTGCGCCGATTCGGCCGCATTAGGATAAAGGCGGCCGCCACTGTACATTCCTTGTGCATTATGAATATATAAATGTGGAAGTAAAATATGTTTAACATTAACTACAAGCGGAAAGAAGCTTCACTGTATAAATCAGCGCAACAGTATTTGCAATCATTGTAACATTCATTCTAACTTTGACACACGTGTCAAATCTGCAAACTCTATTATTGTAGCCAGGTCATTTCATTGATTGTTACTCCATCTCTGAATGATATTTCTGAAATATAAAGGACATACTTATCAAAGTTTGCAATACAATGATTACGTTTTCATGATTGAGATTTAATATGATGAAAATGAGTGTACATGTTTACGCATAAGGTACACATATGCTTCAATTCAAAGTTGTGTAATGTAGAAGTCCAAGCGTTTATCCTTTATCTTGGTGTGAGCATTTATTTGTATGCGTACATAATAAGTGTCCACACGCAACAGAGTTTGCGCGCGCACATCATATTGGCGCCTCCATGTAGCTCGTCATAGTTGTGAGTTCGCATTGTCACATGATCACGTACCCACGTCACAGATTTACGCGACGTTCACATTAGCCGATGGGGAATAGTAAACAATTGATAGTACATGACCGTGTGTGTGTATATACATGTGTAATGTTCAAACAAATGGTATAACATTTAGATACAAAACGTTTACATGTCTGATGTCATTTTGACACAAGGATTTTGTTCGGCAACTTTTGTAATATATATGTACACATGTTATAATGTGTGCTAGTTTACACTACATGTTGTTTGTGTGGTGCATGCGTGAGTGATATGCTGCAGATGATGCAGTGATATTGTAAAATATAATTAGCTTTGTCATTGTTAAATTATAACAATGTTTACCTATTTTTCAAAGTCAAAAACGAGCTTGCTGGAATCCGCTGCTGCTGCCGCCGCCGTCACCACAATACAGACACGGATCGCCCATGGTTGAGTCAATCCTGTGATCCGGAGGCGCATACATCTCGGTGACACCGTCATATGGTTCCGCAGCGGTTGGTGGCCAGACCACGGGCTGAGGCAGGTATACAGGTTCTCTGTTTTCCCATTCACACAGGATTTGTTCATGTACGTTTTGCACAATACTATTGTAGTTACCTCCACATTGCATCTCACATTGTGGTACGTACTGTTCTTGGCTTGGGTACGAGACAGCACTCTGTGAACATTGGTTGTTATGGGGATTACGTAAGAAAAAGCTACTGCTGCGGCCCCTCCTATACTCCGACTTACCCGGAAAAATGCGGGGATGTTATCCAACTCTCACGGGCCTTCTCCGCGTGGCCCGAAATCAGCTGATAGCGCTAATAGCTCTAGACAATGAAAGCACTTAGCGCTAAACAATAGAAATGCCCGCAGGCGCCCAAAATGGCCGAAAACGGCCCCCATCAGCCCGCATCAGCCCGCGATTTGCCCGCGATTGTTAAAATCGTGGGGAAAAGGCCGCAGGAGAATAAAGGCGGCTGCCACTGTATTTAGCAGAAGATATGTTCCATGTTCGAAGGTAATCTTAAACGAATCCACAATTTCCCAGAAACAGTACATTTGACCAGGCCGGGGGTACACTCACTGAAAACATTAATTCTTTGATAAGTTGTAACGGACTGATACTTTCCACTGTTTTTGATTTGTTGCTTCTTTATAGTAAGGATATTTGTCAGCAATAAATGCATAAATCTCACGGAGAGTCGCTCTTTTATCTTGGTGTGATTCGATCGCTTCAAAAATGAAAAAAAATTATGATTTTAATGGTCGTCTCACACTTGAAGCCATGTCTATTCCCTTGTAGTTTTTCTTTAAGAATGACAATTTCAAAGCATCTCTTGCAAATACACAATTGGATACTTTTTTTCAATGTAACGTTATTCTCAAGGTTAAAATACAAATGGGACTTTTTACAACTGCGAGACTCCCACAAGCAGGTGTTTTTAAATAAGACAAATACCAAGGGGTCTGTCGTGCGCTTCGGTGCAATTACACAGGTCTGGATGATTCAGACACTGGAGTGATGCGAGGGAGCTATGCAGGGCCACAGAGGTAACCGGTGCAGGGGGAAGGGTATAATACTTCACCTGCTTCTCCGGTTTGGGACCCACTCTCCTCGCTTGCTCCTGCGTGCCGCCGTCAGAGAGTATCAGGAAAATGGAGGGTATACGGCGCTACTGCGCATGTCCGAAAAAGGCTCCCAGAATTATCTTCAATCAACTTTATTGAACACACACAGGGCTACACCAGCGTCTCCCCCTCAAAAAATAAATAAGAGCATGAGCAAATACTTCAAATACAAAGAATTCTCTAATTCGTAATGAGTTGTAATGCAATGTTTACCCAATTATTCTGCCACAAATTATTGTTTACATTTCAATCTAGAAATATTTTGCGTTGAAGTAAGCTAATTTGTTTTTGGAAACCATTATAACACACATATATACAACAATACAACATACTGAATATGTTTGTATACATATACTCAACAAATAGTATATATATATATATATTACACCACACTATATATTATATAATATATATATATATATATATAATATATTATATATCAATATATATATATATATTATATACTATATATATAATATATATATATAGGTGTTATATATATATAATATTACTAGATAATAGATATCTATATACCCACACACTATATATATACATCTCTCTCTATATATATATATATATATCTATCTATATTATATATCTATATATATATATATACTATTTGTTGAGTATATGTATACAAACATATTCAGTATGTTGTATTGTTGTATATATATATGGTAGGGAAAAGCACAGACAGCGCCCTTAACAACACACACCCAAATTGCTGCAACTCTAACCCCACCCAGCAAAATTGAACACCCAGCACAGAGGTCTAAACAATGAATTACAATTAATATAAATTAATAAAAAGTGGTCAGGAACAAGTGGATGTACATATAATATGAATGTGTAAAAAATGCAAATTGGATAAAAAGAATAAAATTGTGTAATGAAAAAAATGAAAAAATGTGTTTTGGACTAAAAAAAATTTGTTTGAATTAAATAAAAAAGTATGTGAAAAATGAAAAAGACAAAAAATCGTATTTCAAATGTGTCATAAGAAAAAACATATGCAATAAGACACAATATTTAATTGTCCATGAATGTCCTTTTAGAAGATTTGTATGGTCCGGGTTGCTTTATTCTTGGGCTCACCAACCTCCCAACGATACCTATCAGAAAAAAAGAAAGAGAAAAAGCACCCGATCCATGTGTAAAATCAGATAAAAAAGGTTTTAATTTGCCATGAACAGACGATTGCCAATTCACACTTTGTCAATAAAAAATGAGCATTTTATGGGACCAGCCCATGCACCAGACCGACGTCCAAATTCCACAGTTGTGCTCCGTCTGCATACGTTATCCCATATGCATAAATAGACAGCAGGTATTACCAGAAGTTCATCCGGAAAGAAGAGACAGCACACAGCCAGATAGAAACGACTATTGTATTGGGAAAGAAGAGACAGCACACAGCCAGATAGAAACGACTATTGTATTGAGGTAACAAAAACCAAGGCACTACATCCAACGTTTCGGTGAGCTACATGTGACCTTCCTCAGGGATGTGCATTGAAAGAGTGCCAGTGAACAAACATATATACCCAAACCAATCAACATAATCAAGCTCACCCGTGTAGACCCCATTGCAAACCCGCAATAACTGACATGTGGTGTTGGTGACACGCAATCCATCCGTGAAGCGCACCGCCATCTAGAAGTGTCATCGATCATAATGTATGCCTGTAGGCACTGTGTCTCCCTCCTCCCTTCAGATGCACATGGGCTGTCATATGTTTGCATTGACAGTCCCTGTGACACCTCGGTCCGTGATGCGCATGCGCAAATACGGCGCAAAGTGTGATGTCACGCGACAGCATTGCAGGTTGATGCGGCTGCAGGGAGGAGGAAGACACAGTGCCTGCAGGCATACATTATGATCGATGAAACATTGGATGTAATGCCTTGGTTTTTGTTACTTTAATACAATAGTCGTTTCTATCTGTCTGTGTGCTGTCTCTTCTTTCCGGATGAATTTCTGGTAATACCTGCTGGTCCCGCATGAAGGACCGAAACGTTGGATATGATGTCTTGTTAATACAATATTTATTTCTTTTTTTGACTACCTTTTGGAGTGCTGCCTCTTGATATTCGTCTCAAACACAGTATCGTATTGCTTATATATATATATATATATATATATATATATATATATATATATATATACATACATTCATTCATACTACATGTAAGCCACAAAACAGATAGAAGTTTTTTCTAGAGATACATACACACATACATTCATACCTTGTTAGTTCACAAAGTAGTATGAGAATGACATTCATACAGAAAGTTAACATGTTTTATGTAATGACGGCCTTTATATATTAGCTACATTGTATTTTGCTTGATATGTTTTACGTTTTAATGTACTTATTACATATAACGTTAAGTGTATCAACTTTTGTACACAGTGTAATAGAATTACAATTCACTAATTATCTATGTTCAAGTACTAATGTAGATTCATTTTCAAAACATACATTTTATTAATATGACATACAATTTATCTATGGCAAAACAACATCAATGTCTAAAAATTTTATTAACATTTGTCTATTATAATGTTTACATAATTAGCATTTTTGTTAACAACAAAAAATGTGTAAGAATGTAACAAAATTTATTAATGGACAAATCTAATTTCACCTTTACAACACATTACAAACACTAAACGATGAAATATGTATGCATTTGTTGGCACACCAACAACAACAACACAAACAAATATTCATAGAAAAAAACGTGTTTATTTTTGTTTTTTATTTATTTGTGGCCTGTTTGATGGCTCCCTTTCAGTTTTTCGTGTGCCACCTCCTCTCTTACGTGTAGTGGTTTTCTGGGTCATGACTGCTGCACTTTGTGGCTGCACAATTGCTGGTGCACTTTGTGGCTGCAGCCTTTGCTCTTAAGCAGAAATGCTTTTAAGTAGAAATCTTTCAAGTAGTGGAAGTTTAAAAAAGGAAGTTGGGACCATTGATCTGCTTCTCATCTCATCTCATCTCTTGTCTTTTCTCAGGTAAAACATCTCAAATTGTCTGTGTGTCCTGCAATCCTCATACCCTGTGTGTGTGTGTGTGTGTGTGTGTGTGTGTGTGTGTGTGGTGTGTGTGTGTGTGTGTGTGTGTGTGTGTGTGTGTGTATATATATATATATGGATGTGTGTGTATATATGAATGTGTGTGTATGTATATATATATATATATATACCACACTTATTAAGGTTATTGGTGGGTAAAAAAAGTGACTAAACACCCTCCACAGTAAAGGCATAAAGCAACTGTAAAATATTCCTGTATATATCATTTGCATGTCTTAGACAGGTCTGCAACCCCTGTCTTTCACCATTATCACACCTCACACTGATGAGTACCCATCAAGGTTGAAACATGTCGTGAGGTGTTTACTGCTTTGCATCTCCCAGACCCTTGCTTAAAAGCTGTGTTTAAAGCAGCATGCATTGGCTAAGGGTTGCTCATGTAATGTGAGCATGAGATAAAAGGTGGAACTGTGTGCTCATTTGCATGTCATTTCCCAGAAATCCCTTGCTGCAGTGGTAAGTGGCTGTGGTGCTGGGTGATAATGAGTGAAAGACAGGGTGTCAGACCTGTCTAGACAATGCAAATGAAAATACAATGAATTTACAGTTGCTTTATGCTTTACTGTGGAGGGTTTTAGTCACTTTTTTACCCCACCATAACCTTAAAAGGTGGTAGGGTATATAGATATATATATAGATATATATATATATATATACACACACACACATACTATATAGACAACACACCAGCCATCCATATATATTATATAAATATAATATATATAGATATATAACACACACACAACACATACACACATACAACAACTCATTCATATATACACACACACACAAATTCATATATATATATATATATGAAAACACAAAAAAAAACCTCTAAGGTAGCACTCAGACAAATGTTTGCAAAGAATTAAAAGGGTACTTTAATTAAATTAGAAAAAAATAACAGACATACAACAACTAACTGAGAGCCTGCCTGACTAATGAAAATGAAAAACAATGGACAAAGAAAACAAACAAAACATAGAATGCAACATATAATAATGGACCCAAAAAGATATAATGCCCTTATAGAAACTAGCTTACTGTGGGAACAGAAGTTCCCACAATAAGGCAATATGGACCGGCCGGTCACCACATGTAAGAAACCATAGAGCATCAAGGTCTACACATATAAGCAGTATAAAATTCTTACAGAAAATAACATAAGTTGCTATACTGATAAGCAGTAAAAAATATCACTAGCAAGGTGTAACCTATTGCAACTCAGGTAATGCTAGGGCAAAGGAGACATAAAGGTATGTATATTTAGTGACCCAATACATATATCAAGACAGATGGGAAACAAAAAAAGGGAGGGAATAATAAACAAGATACTCAGACTCCTTGATTAAAGATAGCATACAAAGATCAGACACAGCACTGTCCACTGGAAAAGTCCAAAAATATAGGACTTAGTTGGTTGTCCAAAATATGGCAAAGGCAGGCAGGATCAACAGCAGACAAAAAATTAAAATTAGCCCACTAACGCGTTTCGGCAACTGAGCCTTCCTCACGAGTGGTACTAAGGTATTGTGGCAGGGGCATTTAAATAGTAAGCAGACAATTGCAAAATTCGCGCCAAAAGACATATGAAGCACATATAATCAATTTCATTACTTGATACACACACACACACTGTGTTGTTTTAAATTTTTGCATGCGCAACAAAATAACTACATTTTTGCATGGTGTGGCTATTTTCAAAAAAAGGTTGCCCACCCCTGGTATAGAGCATGTACTGATACAACTACTGTACATTCAATGAAATTATAGTCAGGCAAAGGAAGTTACAGACACCCAGTTATCTATTAGTTTCACTGGAAAAGGTAAACTGAGATGGAAAAAAAATCCAGCCAGTCAAAATTGGCCCTCAATCACTCACTTTGTGTATGCTACCTTGTATAATTTGATTTGAGGAGGGTGTTAAGCCTTTAGGGGCTTTTTGCCGTTTAGGACCACTTAATAAATATGGCCCTATGAGAATTGAAGATCGCCACTCCCCTGACTTAGCCATCTCTTCCGGGGACTACGATAATTTATATTTATATGGTGGTGGAGAAAATCTTCCAGAACCCTTCATCAGGCCTGAATTCCATTTCAGAGAATGTTATTACCTAATAATCTCAGCGATATATTTCCATTGTCCATGAGATCTATGGGTTACTCTTTTTAATACATCTCGTTTGAGTTACACAAACATGGTGAGCCTCTAGATAATCGTATCTTGCTGACAATGTGATAATGTAGAGACAAAAGGATTATTCACACTCAAGTTATTTCTAAGCAGTCAAAAAATATATACAGTACCGTAGTGTTTTTGTTATGGAAACACATACAAACTACATCAAAAACAACAAATACAGATGATTTTACACATGGAATCCTCATCAATTTTACTTCAATTTAGGTAAAACATCTCAAATTGTCTGTGTGTCCTGCAATCCTCATACCCTGCTGTCTATTTAGCTAATTTTACTTCAATTTAGGTAAAACATCTCAAATTGTCTGTGTGTCCTGCAATCCTCATACCCTGCTGTCTATTTAGCTAATTTTACTTCAATTTAGGTAAAACATCTCAAATTGTCTGTGTGTCCTGC
>WSYH01002177.1:0-70637 GCA_036426205.1 Ascaphus truei | reverse complement strand
AGGAAATCATCCCCCTATTGCCTTAATGTAATTCATCTTTCCACTTGGGCATACGACAACACCCACCTTTGAAAAACAATTTGGTTTTAACGTACGCGCACATGTGCTAATTAAGTTTGTTGTACCAACCAGGTGGACTGTTCTAAATGTTATATAAGTAATCTACAACAGCCATTGCTGCTAGAGCCTTTGCTTCTTTGAGTATATCGCAGAATATCTTTCAAGTAGTGGAAATTGTTTAAAAAAGAGGAAGTTCAAAAAAAGAAGTGGAAAATAGTGGACACATCTACTGTTTGATTCCTGGCATGTTGAACTACGCTGGAAGGGGTTATCATCCCACTCTGCCACATATCAACACATTACTATTGCTGTTGGATGCCACCTTTACTTGTTTATATTTACTGTAACCTCACTTATTTCAAATTATGCCCTTCCTCCCACAGCCTCATGTCTTCTAATCTATTCATATTTGCCATCTCTCCTATTCCATTCCTCAGTTCACATGAATTCTCCTCTCCTTACCTGCGCCCTCTGTCACCACATCAGTTATGCCGCTGCCACTAAACACACCCCTGACAATCATCCTCAACATTCTGTTTCTGTCCATGCGCTCTCCTCCTTGCTTCTGGGGAATATCTCTCCCAATCCCGGTCAAGCACTGCCATTACTTCTACTTGCTCATCGTCCTTCAGCCTTTCCACATGCAACTTCTACTTCTTTGTGTGCTCAACACCCTTCTAACGCCGTCATACGCATCCTCCTGCCACCTCGCCTACTCCCCTTTCTCCTGTGCCACTTTGGAATGCTCGACCTCCCCCTCTCTAAAAGTTTCAGCTAATTTTACTTCAATTTAGGTAAAACATCTCAAATTGTCTGTGTAGAAATCATCCCCCTATTGCCTTAATGTAATTCATCTTTCACACTTGTGTAAGACAACACCCACCTTTGAAAAACAATTTGGTTTAACTACGCTCACATGTGCTAATTAAGTTTGTTGTACCAACCAGGTGACTTTCTACATGTATATAAGTAAACTTACAACAGCCATTGCTGCTAGCAGCCTTTGCTCTTAAGCAGAAATGCTTTTAAGTAGAAATCTTTCAAGTAGTGGAAGTTTAAAAAAGGACTGCGAAGTTCAAAAAGAAGTGGAAAAAGTGGACACACTCTACTGCTTCTGATTCCTGCATTTGAACTACGCTGGAAAGGAGGTTATCATCCCACTCTGCACATCTCAACACATTACTATTGCTGTGATGCCACCTTTACTTTTTATATTTACTGTAACCTCACTTATTTTCAAATTATGCACTTCCTTCCACCAGCCTCATGTCTCTGTGTATAGAGAAAGACTACTCTGTGTATATAGAGAGAGCCTACTCTTTATATAGAGAGAGACTACTCTGTGTATATAGAGAGAGACATCTCTGCGTATATAGAGAGAGACATCTCTGCGTATATAGATAGAGACATCTCTGTGCATATAGAGAGAGATATATCTATCTATATATGTCAATGTATCTCTCTATATATATATATATATAAATAAAACAAGGGCAGCAGGCACTCTGAAAACAACAATGTACTGATGCTTATCCCATATGCATAAATAGACAGCAGGTATTACCAGAAGTTCATCTTATCCCATATGCATAAATAGACAGCAGGTATTACCAGAAGTTCATCTGGAAAGAAGAGACAGCACACAGCCAGATAGAAACGACTATTGTATTGTGGTACCTTTCCTTCATCCTTCAAGCATGCAACCGTTATACCATTACTCAAAAACAGAAGCTGTCCTTCTAACTATCGACCTGTCTCCCTCCTGCCTTTTGCCTCCAAACTCCTTGAACGTCTTGTATTCTCTCGATTGCTACACTTTCTCAACACCTATTCTGTACTAGACCCTCTACAATCTGGCTTCCGCACTGCTCACTCTACTGAAACAGCCCTCACTAAAATAACTGACGACCTCCACGCTGCCAAAGACAGAGGTCATTACACTCTGCTCATATTACTCGACCTCTCTGCAGCATTCGACACCGTGGACCACCCTCTTCTCCTTCACATTCTCCATACTCTTGGTATTCACGGAACAAAGCTTTATCCTGGATCTCCTCTTACCTCTCCCATCGTACCTTCAGTGTCTCTTTTGCTAACACCTCCTCCTCCTCTATTGATCTCTCTGTGGGGGTACCCCAGGGCTCTGTCCTGGGACCCCTTCTCTTTTCTCTCTACACACTCTCTCTAGGTGACCTAATCACATCTTTTGGGTTTAAATATCACCTCTATGCTGACGACACACAAATTTACCTTTCAACCCCTGACCTTACACCTGCTATACAGACCAAAGTTTCTGAATGCCTCTCTGGAATATCATCCTGGATGGCCATCCGCCGACTGAAACTTAACATGGCAAAAACAGAGCTCCTTATACTACCTCCCAAACCTGGCCCTACTACATCCTTCCACATTGCTATTGGAAATACGATCATTCACCCAGTAGCCCAAGCACGCTGCCTAGGGGTCACACTTGATTCCTCTCTCTCATTCTCCTCTCATATTCAAAACGTTTCTAAAACTTGTCGCTTTTTCCTCCGCAATATCACAAAGATACGCCCTTTCCTCTGTTACTCAACTGCTAAAACTCTGACTCAGGCCCTCATTCTCTCACGTCTCGATTACTGCAACCTCCTGCTGTCCGGCCTTCCTACCTCTCACCTGTCTCCCCTACAATCTATCCTAAACACTGCTGCCAGAATCACTCTACTCTTTCCTAAATCTGTCTCAGCGTCTCCCCTGCTGAAATCACTCTCCTGGCTTCCGATTAAATCGCGTATCTCACACTCAATTCTACTGCTCACTTTTAAAGCTTTACATTCTTCTGCCCCTCATTACATCTCAGCCCTAATTTCTCGCTATGCACCATCACGACTCTTGCGTTCTTCTCAAGGATGTCTTCTTTCTACCCCCTTTGTATCTAAAGCTCTCTCCCGCCTTAAACCTTTCTCACTTTCTGCCCCACACCTCTGGAATGCTCTTCCCCTCAATACCCGACTAGCCCCCTCGCTATCCACCTTTAAGACCCACCTTAAGACACATCTGCTTAAAGAAGCATATGAGTAGCACTGGATAATCATGGACACATGACACAAAGCTTGGCCTCCTGCAGACGCACTTACTAGTATTCCCTCCTACTGTCTCTGTACGTTCTCCCTACCTACCAATTAGATTGTAAGCTCCTCGGAGCAGGTACTCCTTCCTTAATGTTACTTTTACAGTATGTCTGAAGCACTTATTCCCATGATGTGTTATTTATATTTGCTATTTATATGACATGTATTACTACTGTGAAGCGCTATGTACATTTTATGGCGCTATACAAATAAAGACATACATACATACATACATACAATTGCTGGTGCACTTTGTGGCTGGGCAATTTCTTGTGCACTTTGTGGCTTGATAATTGCTGGTGCACTTTGTGGCTGGACAATTTCTTGTGCACTTTGTGGCTGGACAATTGCTGGTGCACTTTGCCTGGACAATTTTTTGTGCACTTTGTGGCTGGATAATTGCTGGTGCACTTTGTGGCTGGGTATAGACAGGAACACTTTGTGCCTGGGTATAGAGTGGAAGAGTTTGTGCCTGGGTATAGACAGGAGCACTTTGTGGCTGGTTAAAGACAGGTGCACTTTGTGCCTGGGTATAGACTGGAAGAGTTTGTGGCTGGTTAAAGACAGGTGCACTTTGTGTCTGGGTATAGACTGTTGCACTTTGTGCCTGGGTATAGACTGGAAGAGTTTGTGGCTGGTTAAAGACAGGAGCACTTTGTGCCTGGGTATAGACAGGAGCCGTTTTTGTCATTAATGTTTAACAGAAAAATTAAGTTCTTTCTGTTTGTGTAGTTGTTAATTTTCTTTTTTTACCTTATTTCAGGTGCCTCTTCAATAATTTCATTTGTAACAGATGTCTGCATCGCTTCTGCATCGCTTCAACCATCGTTGGGGATTCAAGATGAAAGCTTCGTACTTCCGAGAAGTCATCATTGGATGAAAGTTGCACATCTGTTTGTGGTGACAAAACGCCACCATAGAAAGAGCCATCATTGTTTGCGCTAAAGTGGCCTTCATTTGCTGTTGACTTTGTTCAAAGGCTCACTAAACACTTTCAAACAGACAATAACAAAAACATGTAAAGAAAATAGAACAGCACAAAACAAATCAATCACCAAACACAAACTATATCAATCTCTCTTTCTCAAAAGGCAAAGATCTGTCCGTCACTCTCTCTCTCTCCCAACAACACAGAGAAAGAATATAAAGAAAGGGAACCTTTAAATAGGCTGCTCAATCATGCCATTGGTTGTCTCCTTGCGCGATTCAGAAAGAACACCATTGGCGTTGCATCCACGCCATTTCAACATTCACGCCAAGCTATTTACCATCTTGTCAAATGGTGGTGGCGCATTGATTCGCCATTGATTCGCCATGGAATCGGCACTACCAGCATACAGCGAGGGCAACACGCCAAAAACATGGCGAATTCAAACCCCTGGTGAATGCAATTTTCCGCCGCTTACTGCATGACCCCCCTTATGTCATATATATGTTGACTTGTAGTTGTGGCCTCCAATATGTGGGCCCCACTACACGACCTCTATGCATCAGATTTTTAGAGCATAGGAGAAACATATTGAATAGTTTATCCAATCACTATGTTTCTAGACATTTCTCCCAATGCCATGATAAAAGACTGACGGCCTTAAGATCATGGGTCTTGAAGCCATCCCTGCATCTCTACTAGGGGGTGATAGATTTTAAACCCTCTCCCATAGAGAGACCTTCTGGGTATTCAAGCTTAACAGCTTGATTTCAGTAGCTCTCAATGAAAACGTAGATACCAGCACCATTGTTTAGGTTTGGGTTTTCATTGAGTGTTCATCCTGTTTTCTCTTCCCTCATCTGGTTTGGAGTTCCACTGTGCCTCCTGCACCCCATTTGTACCATATTATCATTACATCACACTTGTTTATTTAATTATTTCATTACATATGTTTAGATATTTTCTTTGTGAGTAAATGATTTTTATGTTAATAGGATCTTTGTTCATCTTTATACATTTATTAATATATTTGGTACATTGGTTCATGGTAATTTGGTTTATCCTCCCTTTATCTCCATCTGTTCATTTAATTTTCTCTCCAATATTAGATTATAACAGATTATTAATGTATTTTTATACACTTCTCTTTTTTAAATTTAAATTTATATAGATTTTCTCTTACTATATATTTTGTATTAAATCAATATTTTGGTATAAGTTTTTGTTTTTTAAATTAGATGGGAATCATTTTTAAATATTCATTCACTTACACACCTTAAATGAGATCTATATATCATATTGTATTTGATGTTTATATGAGAAAATCTCTCCTATTACCTAGTCACTAGTTGCACTGATTATTGTATACAGCTGTTATTGTATCCATTCCACCAATCGATTGTCATTGTATAGGCTATATATATCCATCTAGCCCTCCCCTTTACTATCCCTAACGAAGTCTGTGGCATTTCGGACGAAACGCGTAGGGTGTTACCACTTGTGTCATCACGCCGGAGGATACCAGAGATGTGATCAGTATCTCTGTGTTTGTTCTTATCGGGACTATCGTTGCCTTATTGAATATACCAGCATTTCCTGCTTACTAGCTGACTTCTTCAAGCTTACAGTTATAAGTGATTCTTCCAACCGGTCGTGCTGGGAAAACATCACCCGCCGAACACCTTGGGGTGTTCCTATTTGGCACCAGCGGGCCCCAACGCCGACCGGTAAGATACCCTTTTCAGCAGTGTTTGGATTCAGGTTTCATCTGCTCACTGACTTACAGCGTCCAGCTGACAGGTGCGCTATTAGCGCATTCTACCTAACAGCATAAATCTGGGCATACAGTCAAGTGAACCTGCCTTTTTCCACCAATTATTGGAATTTATTCTACACTTGTTTGGATTTGGATTTTTCCTCTTTATTGATCACTTACCAGGAGGACTTGCATGGCACAGTCAATTGCGGTACTTAACACAGACTGAAATCTCTCTAGTTAACCTCTCCCTTACTGCAGCATTTCCGTCATTTTAAGTAATTTGTCTATTGGTTTTAATGGGATTACTATTTCTAATTCGATTTGCTCTCTACATGTGCACTATTAAATTGTATTCATTTACATATTAACCATAACACAGGTATGTGCGCTTACTTTTTTCTGGATATATATATATATATATATATTGTAAACACACAAGTGAATACCGCGCACTGTCCAAAAAAAATAAATGCAATTTCAATGACCCTACCTAATCAGAAAAAATAACTGATATAGTTGTAACAGAATAAAGTATAAGCTGTAGGTGGTGCTAGAGGAAAAGTTAGATATATAACACAGAAGAAAAAGAACCTCTAAAGTAGCACTCAGACAATAATTTGCAAAAATAAAAGGGTACTTTAATTAAATCCAAAAGATAACAGAAATACAAACAACTGACTGATGAGCCTGCCTGTCTAAAAAATAAATTTGGTGGACACAAGAAATTAATCAAAAACACAGTATAATAAACCCAGAAAAATAAACTCAAATCAAGCGGTGCCCTAAGAAAAACCTTGCTCACTGAGGGAAAGAATTGTTTCCCGCAGTGCAGCAGTACAGACCGGCCGGTCACCAAAGATGTTAATGGCTAATAGACATAGAGAATCAAAAGAAAGAAAAAAAAAAAAAGTTTTTTTTTTCCTCAGGCTGAGAAAATATACACAGAAAAAAGTATATGTGCTGTACTGATAGCAGTGAGAGTGTCAGATACACAAGGGTAAGCCTAATACAATTATATAATACTATAACAAGGAATATATGTCAAATAATACATTTAGTGACCCAAATACACAAATATAAACAGATGGGAAAAACAAAGGGAGAGATGAATGAACAAAGATACTCAGCTCCTTGAGAATGAAACACTGCAGTCATCAATCAGCACAGCACAGTCCACAAATAACGTCCAGAATATTGGACAATGTTGATAGTCCCAAATAAGACTGAAGGCAGGCAGGGTCAGCAACAGCAAAAATTAAAATTAGCCCACTCAATATATATATATGTAGAGGTATCAGTACCGTGTTAGCCGAGCTACAATAATCAAAAAAAATCAAAAAAATCAAAAAATAAATAGATGATACCATTCTGTGGCTAACGAAATGCTTTTATTTGTGTTAGCTTTCGAGATACACTGATCTCTTCTTCCGGCGATGTTACAATGAATGAAGCAAAAGGTAAACTTAAAAACAGTGTCTCTTGGAATGTTATCTGTGCTGTTCCTTCCCCCGGTGTGGATGTGTTTTATGGCTGGAGGTGTTAAATGGTTACTGAAAGCAAGTGAAGAAAGAGTGTGTATGTGTATCAGTGTGAATAAAAATGAATGGAGAGCCCACAGTATATACAGTGCTTTACACAAGGTGTGTGTGGAGTGGGACTGGATATAAATGGTGTGGGTGGGTGTGGAAATGTGAGAGTTAGTAGCACAACTAAAAGTGTGTGTGGATACTTAGTGGTCCCTATTGGTGTATAGGGATGGAAAAACAAGGAGTATTAGTATGTGTGAGAGACAGCTGTGTGTGCATACATATAGCACAGTATGTACAGACATGGCCTTTAGCGCTTATGGGACGAGAGTTCACTACTGTCAGTAATGACTCATAAAATTTCGATCTCTGTTTAGGCCACTGCTAAGTGTCCCGAACAGTTGCATAAATTTGTATTCATGCAACCGTCTCTCTTTCGGGGTTTTAAGATTACCTTTGAGTATGGCAACCCTCAGATCGTTCATCTTATGGCCAGAGTCAGAGAAATGTTCGCCAACAGGACTGTCTCTTGTACCGCGTGTGATGCTGTGGCGATGCAGGTTCATTCTCTTGTTTAGCCCCTGCCCTGTCTCACCTATGTAGTAGCAGACCCCTGGGCATTTCATGCACATGATGAGGTACACGACATTGCTGGAAGAACAGTTGAACCTTCCTCTGATTTTGTATTCCCGATTCCTGTGTGGTATTTGTATTGTGTCCGCTGTGTAGAGCATTGCGCAGGTTTTGCATCTTGGGTCCTGGCATGGTTTTGTCCCGCATTGGTGGCATAAGCCACCAGAATACCAAGTAGTGATCTCCTTGAATACAAACAGAAGGAGACAAGCGACAGGGTACCTTTGGTGGTCACATATAACCCCACCTAGGAGCCCTAGCAAGATCGCCAGGAAACACAACCCATCCTCCAGGAAGATACAAGCACTGCAACAGGTCTTCCCTGAAGCACCCTTATTATCATACAGACAACCCCATAATCTCAAGAATATTATGGTGAGAGTAAAGTATTCAGCATACAACTGAATGCGGGACAAAACCATGCCAGGACCCAAGATGCAAAACCTGCGCAATGCTCTACACAGCGGACACAATACAAATACCACACAGGAATCGGGAATACAAAATCAGAGGAAGGTTCACCTGTTCTTCCAGCAATGTCGTGTACCTCATCATGTGCATAAAATGCCCAGGGGGCTGCTACTACATAGGTGAGACAGGGCAGGGGCTAAACAAGAGAATGAACCTGCATCGCCACAGCATCACACGCGGTACAAGAGACAGTCCTGTTGGCGAACATTTCTCTGACTCTGGCCATAAGATGAACGATCTGAGGGTTGCCATACTCAAAGGTAATCTTAAAACCCCGAAAGAGAGACGGTTGCATGAATACAAATTTATGCAACTGTTCGGGACACTTAGCAGTGGCCTAAACAGAGATCGAAATTTTATGAGTCATTACTGACAGTAGTGAACTCTCGTCCCATAAGCGCTAAAGGCCATGTCTGTACATACTGTGCTATATGTATGCACACACAGCTGTCTCTCACACATACTAATACTCCTTGTTTTTCCATCCCTATACACCAATAGGGACCACTAAGTATCCACACACACTTTTAGTTGTGCTACTAACTCTCACATTTCCACACCCACCCACACCATTTATATCCAGTCCCACTCCACACACACTTTGCGTAAAGCACTGTATATACTGTGGGCTCTCCATTCATTTTTATTCACACTGATACACATACACACTCTTTCTTCACTTGCTTTCAGTAACCATTTAACACCTCCAGCCATAAAACACATCCACACCGGGGGAAGGAACAGCACAGATAACATTCCAAGAGACACTGTTTTTAAGTTTACCTTTTGCTTCATTCATTGTAACATCGCCGGAAGAAGAGATCAGTGTATCTCGAAAGCTCGCACAAATAAAAGCATTTCGTTTGCCACAGAACGGTATCATCTATTTATTTTTTTCTTTTTTTGATTATATATATATATATATATATATATATTCCACTCATGCCCATTGTTGTTCCTTGCGCGATCATAAGAACATCCATGGCGTTGCATCCACGCCATTTCAAACATTCACCGGGGCAAGCTATTACCATCTGTCAATGGTGTGTGCGCGATTGATGCGCTTTATTCGCCATGGAATCGGCACTACCAGCATACAGCGAGGGCCACACGCACAAAACATGGCGAATTCAACCCCTGTGAATGCAATTTTCCGCGATTACTGCATGACCCCCCTATGTCATATATATGTTGACTTGGTAGTTGTGGCCTCCAATATGTGGGCCCCCACTTACAACGACCTCTATGCATTCAGATTTTTAGAGCATAGGAAAACATATTGAATAGTTTATCCAATCACCTATGTTTTAGACATTTCTCCCAATGCCATGATAAAAGACTGACGGCCTTAAGATCATGGGTCTTGAAGCCATCCCTGCATCTCTACTAGGGGGTGATAGATTTAAACCCTCTCCCATGAGAGCACCTTCTGGGTTATTCAAGCTTAACAGCTGTTATTTCAGTAGCTCTCAATGAAAACGTAGATACCAGCACCATTGTTTAGGTTGGTTTTCATTGAGTGTTTATCCTGTTTTCTCTTCCCTCATCTGGTTTGGATGTTCCACTACTGTGCCTCCTGCACCCCCTTTGTACCATATTATCATTACATCCAACTTGTTATTTAATTATTTCATACATAAGTGTTTAGATATTTTCTTTTTTGTGAGTAAATGATTTTTATGTTATGGATCTTTGTTCATTTTATACATTTATTAATATATTTGGTACATTGGTTTGTCATGGTAATTGGTTTTTATCCTCCCTTTATCTCCATCTGTTATTAATTTTCTCTCCAATATTAGATTATAACAGATATTAATGTATTTTATACACTTCTCTTTTTTAAATTTAAATTATTATAGATTTTCTCTTACTATATATTTTGTATTAAAATCAGTTTTGGTATAAGTGTTTTGTTTTTTAATTAGAGGGAATCATTTTTAAATTCCATTCACTTACACCCTTAAATGAGATCTCTATATCACTATTGTATTTGATGTTTATATGACAATCTCGCCTATTACCTGTCACTAGTTGCACTGATTATTGTAATACAGCTTGTTATTGTATCCATTCCACCAATCGATTGTCATTGTAATATTAAGGCTATATAATCCATCTAGCCCTCCCTTTACTATCCCTACGAAGTCTGTGGCATTTCGGACGAACGCGTAGGGTGGTTACCACTTGTGGTCATCACGCCGAGAGGATACCAGAGATAGTGAATCAGTATCTCTGTGTTTTGTTCTTATTCCGGGACTATCGTTTTGCTTATTGAATACCAGCCATTTCTCCTGCTTACTAGCTGACTTCTTCAAGCTTACAGTATAAGTGATTCTTCCACAACCGGTCGTGGACTGGGAAAACATACCACGCGCGACGAACACCTTGGGTGGTTTCTATTTGGCACCAGCGGGCCCCACCCGACCGGTAAGATACCCTTTTCAGCAGTGTTGTGATTCAGGTTTCATCTTGCTCACTGACTTCAGCGCCCATCTGACAGGTGCGCTATTAGCGCATTCTACCTAACAGCATAAATCTGGGCATACAGTCAAGTGAACCTGCCTTTTTCCACCAATTATTGGAAATTTATTCTACACTTGTTTGGATTTGGATTTTTCCTCTTTATTGATCCTTACCAGGAGGACTTCTTGGCACGTCAATTGCGGTATACTTAACACACTTGAAATCTCTCTAGTTAACCTCTCCCTTCACTGCAGCATTTCCGTCATTTTAATATTTGTCTATTGGTTTTATGGGATTACTATTCTAATTCGATTTGCTCTCTACATGTGCACTATTAATTGTATTCATTTACATATTAACCATAACACAGGTATTGCGCTTACTTTTTTTCTGATATATATATATATATATATATTGTACACACAACAGTGAATACCGCATCACTTCCAAAAATAAATGCAATGTCAAATGAACCTACCTAAATCAGAAAAATATAACTGATATAGTTGTAACAGAAATAAAGTATAGCGTAGGTGGGGCTAGAGGAAAAGTATAGATATTAAACACAGAAGAAAAGGAACCTCTAAAGTAGCACTCAGACAACTAATTGCAAAAATAAGGTCCTTTAATTAAAATCCAAAAGATAACAGAAATACAAACAACTGACTGATGAGCTGCCTGCTGTCTAAAAAATAAATTTGGTGGACCAGAAAATTAATCAAAAACACAGTATATAACCCAGAAAAAATAAATAAAAAATCAATGCCCTAAGAAAAACCTTGCTCACTGAGGGAAGAATTTTTCCCCGCAGTGCAGCATACAGACCGGCCGTCACAAAGATGTTAATGGCTAATAGACATAGAGAATCAAAAGAAAGAAAAAAAAAAAAGTTTTTTTTTTTCTAGGCTGAGAAAATAACCAAAAAAATTATATGTGTTTATGATAGCAGTGAGAGTGTCAGATACACACAGGGTAAGCCTAATACAATTAATAATACTATAACAAGGAATATATGTCAAATCATACATTTAGTGACCCAAATCACAAATATAAACAGATGAAAAAACAAGGGAGATGAATGAACACAGATACTCACATATCTCCTTAGAATGAAACACTGACATCATACTCAGCCACAGCACAGTCCACAAATCACGTCCAGAATATTGGACATGTTGATAGTCCGAAATAAGACTGAAGGCAGGCAGGTCAGCAACAGCAAAAATTAAAATTAGCCCACTCAATATATATATATATATAGGTATCATACCGTGTTAGCCGAGCTACAATAATCAAAAAATCAAAAAAAAAAAAATAAATAGATGATACCATCGTTCTGTGCTAACAAATGCTTTTTATTTGGTGACTTTCGGATAACTGATCTCTTCGTCCGGCGATGTTACAATGAATGAAGCAAAAGGTAAACTTAAAAACAGTGTCTCTTGGAATGTTATCTGTGCTGTTCCTTCCCCTCCCGGTGTGGATGTGTTTTATGGCGGAGGTGTTAATGGTTACTGAAAGCAAGTGAAGAAAGAGTGTGTATGTGTATCAGTGTGAATAAAAATGAATGGAGAGCCCACAGTATATACAGTGCTTTACACAAGGTGTGTGTGGAGTGGGACTGGATATAAATGTGTGGGGTGGGTGGAAATGTGAGAGTTAGTAGCACAACAAGTGTGTGTGGATACTTAGTGGTCCCTATTGTTGTATAGGGATGGAAAAACAAGGAGTATTAGTATGTGTGAGAGACGCTTGTGTGCATACATTAGCACAGTAGTACAGACATGGCCTTTAGCGCTTATGGGACAGAGAGTTCACTACTGTCAGTAATGACTCATAAAATTTCGATCTCTGTTTGGCACTGCTAAGGTCCCGAACAGTTGCAAAAATTTGTATTCATGCAACCGTCTCTCTTTCGGGGTTTTAAGATTACCTTTGAGTATGGCAACCCTCAGATCGTTCATCTTATGCCAAGTCAGAGAAATGTTCGCCAACAGGACTGTCTCTTGTACCGCGTGTGATGCTGTGGCGATGCAGGTTCATTCTCTTGTTTAGCCCCTGCCCTTGTCTCACCTATGTAGTAGCAGCCCCCTGGGCATTTCAGCACATGATGAGGTACACGACATTGCTGGAGAAAACAGGTGAACCTTCCTCTGATTTTGTATTCCCGATTCCTGTGTGGTTATTGTATTGTGTCCGCTGTGTAGGCATTGCGCAGGTTTTGCATCTTGGGTCCTGGCATGTTTTGTCCCGCATTCAGTTGTACTGCTGAATACTTTACTCCTCACCATATATTCTTGAGATTATGGGGTTGTCTGTATGATATAAGGGGTGCTTCAGGGAAGACCGGTTGGCAGTCTTGTATCTTCCGGAGGATGGGTTGTTGTTTCCTGGCGATCTTGCATAGGGCTCCTAGGTGGGGTTATATGTGACCACCAAAGGTACCCTGTCGCTTGTCTCCTTCTGTTTGTATTCAAGGAGATCACTTCTTGGTATCTGGTGGCTTTGTGAATTTACTGTCTACAATTCTGTGGTTATATCCACGTTTATAAGTCTGATCGCAAGGCTTTAATCATTCGCTGGTCCCTGTCTGCTGTGTCGGAGCATATCCGGTTGTATCGTATGCTTACGTAGATGGTTGCATGTTTGGTGTGTCGGGTGGAAGCTGTTGTGTCCCTCAAATAGCTGGCTCTGTCTGTAGGTTTGCGGTATACAGAGGTCTGTAGTTGGTTGTTCTTTATAGTAATGGTGGTGTCTAGGAAATGTAATGGGTGAGTTTGAGGTTGATGGTGGGTGGAAAGTATTGAGTTGTCATAGAACTGTAGGAGGTCCTGTTCGCCAGAGGTCCAAATTAGGAGGATGTCATCGATGTAGCAAAGGTATGTAGGGGTTTCAAGTGACAGTGGACAGAAAGTCCTTTCCAGTTTTTGCGCAGAACATATGGCATACTGTGGGCGCCGTCCGAGTACCCATAGCAGTCCCGGTTGTCGAAGGTATGTGTCATTTCCAAATGTGAAGTAGTTATGGTCAGAAAATTCGATGCATTTAGTCACTGTCTCTGTGAGTGGCTCCTGCGGTCCCAGAAAGTATCTGCAGGCTGAAATCCCATCCTCGTGGGGGATTTTGGTATAAAGTGACTCTACATCCATGGTTGCTAGTAGTGTTCCGTTGGGAGGGGGCCAATTGCATTCAGTTTGTTTAGCAGGTCGGTGGTATCCTGGATAAAGCTGGGTGTATTCCTGACAAGTGGTTTTAGAATGCCCCCACCCAGCCAGAAATATTCTCGGATAGTGGTGCCATCAGAGTAATAGGGCGCCCAGGGTTGCCCTCTTTTGAATTTTAGGAGGCATGTAGAATGTGCCAGGTTTTTGGTTGCTGGTATCAGGTCCAGAATTTGTTCTCTTGTGCGGATCGGGAGTGTTTTTAATGATCCGTTGTGAGTTCTCGCATGTATTTTTTAGTTGGATCCTCCTGCAGTTGGGTGTAATACCTTGATCAGAGAGTTGCCTGTGTGCTTCCTTTTTAAATCATACAGACAACCCCTAATCTAAGAATATATGGTGAGGAGTAAAGTATTCAACATACAACTGAATGCGGGACAAAACCAGGCCAGGACCCAAGATGCAAAACCTGCGCAATGCTCTACACACAGCGGACACAATACAAATACCACACAGGAATCGGGAATACAAATCAAGAGGAAGGTTCACCTGTTCTTCCAGCAATGTCGTGTACCTCATCATGTGCATAAATTGCCCAGGGGGCTGCTACTACATAGGTGAGACAGGGCAGGGGCTAAACAAGAGAATGAACCTGCATCGCCACAGCATCACACGCGGTACAAGAGACAGTCCTGTTGCGAACATTTCTCTGACTCTGGCCATAAGATGAACGATCTGAGGGTTGCCATACTCAAAGGTAATCTTAAAAACCCCGAAAGAGAGACGGTTGCATGAATACCAAATTTATGCAACTGTTCGGGACACTTAGCAGTGGCCTAAACAGAGATCGAAATTTTATGAGTCATTACGGACAGTAGTGAACTCTCGTCCCATAAGCGCTAAAGGCCATGTCTGTACATACTGTGCTATACTGCACCGACACACTTTATTCAGCAAACCCAGTATGTACCTGGCAGATACCTGGAATGCGCCACTCCTCACCTCTGACAAGCCCGTTGGTTTGCCTTCCCAGCCTGGGTTCATGCCTGGCTGACGGGCGGCTGATCTGTTTAATGATAATGATTAGGATTTAATAGGCTGCAATGCTTCGCGTGTCTACCAGATGGCATAAATTCATGAATTGTAATGCAGTATATATATATACTGTGCAGTATTGCACGCCAGGCGGGAATAAAATGCTTCAATCCCTGCTTGGAAAATACCTCAATGCACTCGGGCAGAAAACAGTCACAAACCTCAATACACACCGGGTATACCCGAATTCGTGGGACTAGCCGAGCTCGAATAAAGGTGTGGTCGCCAGTGTATGTATGCACACACAGCTGTTCTTCACACATACTAATACTCCTTTTTTTTTTTTCCCTCCCTATACACCAAGGGACCACTAAGTATCCACACACACTTTTAGTTTGTGCTACCAACTCTCACACATTTCCACACCCCCCACACCCCATTTATATCCAGTCCCACTCCACACACACTTTGCGTAAAGCACTGTATATACTGTGGGCTCTCCATTCATTTTATTCACACTGATACACATACACACTCTTTCTTCACTTGCTTTCAGTAACCATTTAACACCTCCAGCCATAAAACACATCCAACACCGGGGGAAGGACAGCACAGATAACATTCCAAGAGACACTGTTTTTAAGTTTACCTTTTGCTTCATTCATTTTACATCGCCGGAAAAGAGATCAGGGTATCTGCGAAAAGCTCGCACAAATAAAAGCATTTCGTTTGCCACAGAACGGTATCATCTATTTTTTTTTTCTTTTTTGATTATATATATATATAATTTATATAATATATAATCCTTCCTCCCATCCTACACTCTTTTCACCTCGCCTCCTCCTTCCTTGTCTCTTTTCCACTGTCACAGAGAGGATGTGTCATTTGTTGTTGATCTCATCTTCTCCCTTTTTTCTTGCCCTCTTTACCTCATTCCCTCCTATCTCCTAAACCTCTGTCTCCTACTATATACCTACACTCACACACATTTTTAATGCCCTCTCTACTCTTGGTACTTTTCCCTCCTCCTCAAACAGGCAACAATTATACCATTACTCAAAAACATCAAGCGCAACCCTACCTGTCTTTTTAACTATTTTCATGTCTCCTCCTGCCTTTTGCCTCTAAACTCTTTGAATGTCTTGTATTCTCTATCTGCTCCATTTTCTCACCACCTATTCTCTCCTAGACACCCTCTACAATCTAGCATCCACACTGCTAACTCCACTGAAACAGCCCTCACTAAAATACTAATGACCTCCATGCTGCCAAAGACAAAAGGTCATTACACTCTTGCTAAATTTTATCGACCTCTCAGCAGCATCTGCTACTGTGGACCAACCACACCCTTTTCCTCGATAATATATTATACAAATATAGCTGTATGCTCATTGCATGTCTTAGGCAGGGCTTGCAACCCCACCGTTTCCGTCCCATTCACCCAGCATACAGCCTTCCACTGCAGCAGGATTCTGGGAAATGACATGCAAATGAGGCACACATGTGTCACTTTTTGCCTCAAACCATTTTTAAACATGGTTTCCCTATAGGCTTCAGCTGCTGCATGGTCAGCAGTCTTTGAGCAACAGCCAGGATCCCTTGCTCAGTGAAGTGCTGTATTCTGGTGATTGGGAAAAAAAAAAAAAAGGTGGGTTTGCAGACCTGCCTAAGACATGCAGATGAGCTACAGCTATATTTTGCATATTTTGCGTTTCCTGTGGAGGGTTTTTGTCACTTTTTTTACTCACCATAACTTAACTCAGTATATATATATATATATATATCTATATAGTGCAAATAAATGAGTTCTCTTCAAGTATGAGGTGATACCTTTTTTATTGGACTAACAATTTGTGTCATGGACAAGCTTTCGAGAGTTTTCCCTCTCTTCTTTCAGGTCCAGCAATCTGTACTGAAGAAATCGGAGAACTCTCGAAAGCTTGTCCTATGACACAAATTGTTAGTCCAATAAAAAAGGTAATCACCTATACGTAAGAACTCATTTATCTGCACTAATTGGCAGACCTGGACTAACACTGCTATTTTCTGCTCTATATATATATATACACATTATTCTACTTATCCCTACATCTATTTTTTATATTAATTTGGATAGTGATTATCTTAATCTAATTATTTTAATCTTACCTCCCTGTGAAACCATAGAGAATAAAAAAAAATTGGCTTACCACTCAATATTGAGAACAAATATCTACTTTACTAATACTTTTCCTTTCCACATTACAATACCGTAAGTTTCTTCTAGTACAGAAATACATTGTTCTTATGATACCAACGGTACAGAACAGGCTACTTTTACCTAAGATAGTTTTGGTGAAACATGTGCGCTCAAAAGTTCTGGGGTCGTATCCATTAAATGAAGAGAGCACATATACTGGGTAATGACTAATCAGATAATCCCAGTACTAAACCTATAAGGGGGCTCCTAAAGATAACCGAGAGGGCACTTAAGATCGAGGATGGGCAGGATCATTGCAGACTCATTCGGAAAAAGGATTGGAGGCACCGTATCTAACACTTTACAGAGTGTTAGAGAGGGGGGCAAATCAATATTTTTTCTTTTATGGTGTAGAAAGAATCTGAGAAATGAGAGAGGAGTGATATGGTTAAAACTTTTGGATTGTAGAGAATCCTATTGGATTTTCATGTTAAAAACTAGATTTCCAGATTGGATCATATAGAGTGGAATATCAATCATTTTTTTGACATAATCTCCTCTCTCAAAAGACTGTAAATTGCCCTGTGAATCTTTGACTTTGACACCTGTAGGGACTTATTAATCTCATTATTAATTCAATATGAGACATGCATTATTTCATTATTTGATATTATATCAGTTAAATGATAAAACTACTTATAAAATTGATTTCTCAATGAGTTTGATCCTTTAACTATACTTGAACTATAAGAATATGATATATGTTAAAAAATAAAATAATACACTTAATATGATATCTGAGTTTATTGTTTATTTTCTGTAAACGTTAGATGGGAATGTCAACAAATGTCCTTTTATTGTATCTTTATGGTGTATGGAATGTATTACTGTTAAATAATATATGACTATATATCCAGCATCAAGTCCTGTATTGAACCGTTGGTGTAGCTCAACTGACACACTGAGGCCTTAATTATTAATTGAATCTCATTTCTCATATATTTATTCTTATTATGTCATATCGTGGATTCATATGAGCGAAACTGTCAGGATATTTGATATGGAAGTCATATCTGTACGTTGACTATATGATTCCGACTCTATTTGCCTACTAGCTGCATTTACTATGGAATATTAATAGTATATTTTGAGCTAATCATTATTAATTATATTTTTGCTGGCATAATCTCACATCTGTCAAGATTATTTAGTATCTATGATTTTGACCTCTAATTCCTACAGAGGGTTGTACATTGGTTGTTTACAATGGTATATAACATACCTTTTTAATCATTTTTTCAATTATTGGGTACTTTCTTATTGTCACATTATGGTTGTTGTAATGTTACTGACTGCCCACATCAGTTCTTTCTCGGTCTCTTCATATATATATATTCCTTTATTGTGCTACACATGCTTGGCTTTCGTGCGTGTTTCAGCTTACTGTCAGGAAATCGCGTTCTTCTCCTTTGCTCCTTGCTTCCCCCACAGAGCACTCCCGGTCCGCCGTAAGGAGCCCCGGGAACACACACACCAATCCTGCCTTACCGCGCCTCCACGCTCCTCGCCCCTCCCCGCCGTCGAGGGATCACTCCCCTCGGCGATTCCTCTGCTCAGCGCCGGGCGCGCCACGCCATCCTGCACGCACACCTGCACCATCCACTGGCTCGGTTCACAACGCGTACACGAGTTACAGGAGCACCTCATTCTGCACACTCTTATTCCCTGACCCTGGCCTCAGGCCCGCCCCCGGAGACACTGCATGGGCATACTCAGGTTCCTAAAGACCACCTGGCCTGTTATTGCCGGCACCAATCTGCAGTGTCTCCCTGTGTTCTTCATGGTCCCGCCTCCTTTCCTAATTGGCCTTCCGCTTTAATCTAGCCCCAATTCCTCGCTGCTCTCAGTCTTTGCTCACCTAGTCTCTGTATGGATATTCTGGATTCTCTCAGTGTTTTCACAGTTCTGCTGACGCAGCTTCGTACGACTACCCCTCTGGCTCTCGATCTCGGCACTCTCCTTGGACAACGCTCACTCTGGTAACCCCTTGAACACGGCTTGGACTATGACCTATCTCCACTCTCCACTCCTACTTCGGCAAAGGCTCAGTCACCTCTATCTCTACAACCGGTACCGGCAGTGTATTGCTACCTACTAACACCTCTACAACCTGGCCTGGCAACCGCTTCATACCACACTCCGGACACACTCTCCCTTTGCTGGCGGTGCATGTATTAACCACCTACCACTTCCCCCTTCAGCTCAGGGGACGGGTTGGTCGCGGGCAGCACACACCGCGTAACATTATTCGAGCCCCCAAACGCAACCAGAACCAACTTCAACAGTTCTCTCCAATCTGCTTCAGCCAAACCAGGCCATGGAGGATCAATTGTTGCACTTTCACGCCAGGGGTCGTAGTCTCTCAGCAGGGTAACCGACCGCCGACCCTCCAGATGTAAGCCCCCACCCGCAAGCGCAGTTAGTCAGCTCAGATGTAAGGATTCCTCCCCCCCCAAGCCTTATGCAGGTGAACGCAGATTGTAGGGTTTTCCTAAACCAGTGTGGTTGTGTAGTTGAAATTGCCCCCATCTCTCCAATATGATCGCAAGAAGGTTGCCTACATTTATAAAACCTCCTCACTGGCATCGCCCTGGCTTGTTGGGCTTCCCGGTTTGGGGAGCGACGTTCGACCCAAGATTACCCGGCATTTAAATCTGCGTTTCATCAACAAGTATTCGATTCGCCCCCTGTCGGAGATGGCATCTGTTTTCTCTCCTCCAGAATCACTCAGGGACGGCGAAGGTGACGCAGTAATGCTGTTGAATCCGCTCTAGCAGTCGCCTAGACTAACTGGGGACCAATAGGCTCTCGTCTCCGTTTCTGGCAAGGCCTGGCAGATCCCATCAAGGATTAACCTCTCTCCAATCCAGGCCGGATCAATTGGAGGTCCTCATTGATTTGGCTGTCCGAGTGGTCAACGTATCCGAGGTACTCGCTCTGAGCCTCAGCGCACTCGCGTCCATAACTTTCAAGTTCCGTTCCCAGTACTTCCCCAGCAACTACTCCTGCTCCCCCAAGTCTACCTACCCCTTCGTCCTCCTCTTGAGTTGCCAGAGCCAATGCAATGGTGGGGGTACAACCATCCGCAACCGATACGGCAGTTCCTCCACCCGGGGGATTGTGTTTCTTTCTGCGGATCCCTGGAACATCTGGTTTGGGAGTATCCACTGCGTCCTGGAAACGGGAACACCCAGTAAGTAGCAGAGTGGCTCTCTCTGGGTGTAATGTCTCCCCGTCCCCTTTCTAAAGGTGAACTCCCTAAGAAACTTACATTTTCCAGTCTCCCTTTTCAGGCGATAAGTTTCAAGGACTTCTACCGCCATGGGCTTCAGTGTGTATCTTGTTGTGCTGGGAGGCTGGTAGGAAACTTTCGTGGATCTGAATTCGCCAGGTCTAAAACCCGCATACCACTCGTGAGAAAGAAGGTTCCCAGCGCACTCGCGTATCGATGGACTCCTCTTACCCGCCCCTCTCCTTAGAGACGGGCTCCCTGCTTTTGTCCTCACATCTGCACAGGAGATCTAGTTCTCGATGCCATTCACCGCTCCTGGATACCATCAACCTTGGTCTCCTTTGGCTACAGCTTAACAATCCTCTCATTGACTGGACTTCTCTGCTCCCATTTCCCTGGAGTCCGGGTCAGACGAGCTCATTAACTGCTGCCATACCGTCTGTTCCGAAGTTTATCTACCTTCCTTTACCATCAAAAGACATTTTAATAAGTACAGTCAGCCTCTTGCCGCCACACGGACTTACGATAGTCCGACGATCTATCTAGTTCCAGGTATTACTCCCTACCCAGTCCCACGACCTACCTTTGTCTTTATTACCAGAATCTCACGCCTATGGTGATATATCCAGGAGAATCTCAAGAAGCGCTTAATTCGCAACTCTCTCCCTTCCCCAGCAGGGGCTGGGTTTTTCTTTCTTCGTCAAGAAAAAGGACGGGTCGTTGAGGCTTCCATCGACTACAGGGGTTTAAAAACCCACATCACTATTAAAAACGTTACCAACTCACCCTTCCCCTTATTACCGAACTGTTTCGATAAATTACAGGGGCCAAGATTTTTTTCCATGGATCTACGTGGTGGGGCCTATACCTGGTAGCATCAGGAAGGGGGAATGAATGGAAGACTGCCTTCACCACCACGCGTAGTGACAATAACGAATATCTGGTAATGCCTTTCGGCTTGGTAATCTCCCGCTGTCTGCAGGATTTCATCAACGACGTCTTTCTTAAGGTACTCAATATTTTTGTTATTGTATACTTGGTGATATCCTGATTTTTTCCAAAGATCTCCAGGACCATATTGCCACACACTCCTACGTCCTTCCCGTCTCCGTGAACCCATTGGGTACGTCCAAACTGGAGATGCACCTTTTCATCAAAAACCTCTACTTTTCCGTTCTCTGGGGTATAATCATTTCCGATGAGGGGTTTATGATGGACTCCGGTAAACTTCAAGCTTCACTAATGGCCACGACCCAACGCTCTCAAGGCATACATGTTTTTTAGTGTACGCCACTTACTATCGTAATTTATTTAGAGTTTTTCCACCACTTGGTGGCACCCCTCACTCGCTCACCAAAAAGGGAAAAAAAGCTGAATCCCTTCTGCTTGGTCACCTAGGCCATCTCCGCCTTTGAGACACTAGTAAGCCTTTATATCCGCACCTATTCTCTGTCATCTCCCAACATCGAAACTTCCCTTCGGCCTGGAGGTCGACGCTTCTGATTGCGGCGCTAGTGTCGTTTCTTTCCCAGCGACCCACGCCCCAAGATAAGTTACAATCCCGTGGCACTATTTTCCAAGAAATTCTCGGCTGCCAGAGGAACTTGAACGTGGGTAACAGGGAACTTCAAAATGGCCGTGAAGATGGCTCTTCAAGAGTTTAGACCCTGCTAGAGGGGTCGAGAGCCGTTAAACACTATTCTCACGGACCCAATAACCTTCTTTACATAGAGAACGCTCGACGCCTTGGTCCACGACAGGCTAGTTGGGATTTTTTTTTTTCTCGATTCGATTTTCAACCTTTCCTATATTATCCCGTGACCAAAACGTAAAGGCAGGCGGCACTCTCCCGAATCATCTCTGAAAGAGTCCAGAAGGAATCTTTGAGACTATCCTCCACATGAGAGGATCTCGCCACATCTTCTTTCAAAAATCTGAACAGATTTTGGCACTCCCAGAGACCGCATTCCCCAAGGACTTAGTCGTTCCCGATAAAAACTCTTTGTTACCATCCAAATTGTTCCAGATGTCCCTGTCTTGGGGTCACTACTCCTATACATCTGCATTTCATCCAGGTTTTAAGAAGACCTGATCTCAATCCTTGAATTTCTGGTGCCAAGGAAGGTCTCAAGATATCTGGAGTTTACCCGCGGCATGCCCGCACGTGCGCTCAAGCAAGACTCTCCGGCAAAAGCCTCAGGGTTTTCTGTTATACCGAACCCTTCCGTCCCTACCGGCCCCTGGTCCCACTTCTATGGACTTCATCGTGAGTTGCCCGGTCCAGAGTAATGAACACTATCTTGGTGTCGTGGACATGGTCTCGAAGATGTCCCATTTCATTCCACTTAAAGGATTACACCACCTCCCCCGCCCTGTGATATCTTTACGGAGCAATTTTCCGGATCATGGATCCTTCCTCCATTGTTTCTGACAGAGGTTTCCAGGTTCGTATCCAAATTTTGGAGAGCTTTCACGAAGGAGATTGGGCATCTCTTCTTTCTTTCTCTTCGACTATCCTCCTCAGTCCATGGACAAACGAGAGAATCAATCAAGCCTGGAGAGTACCTGAATTTTTATAATCCGATTTCCCAGGAGGTGGGCTCACTCCTCTCTTGGGCAGAGTCTGCCGTCCATTCTGCAAAAAAAAAACGATCCACCCGGAGTCGCCCTCTTTATAAATTATGGTTCAACCCTCAAAAAAAAACCCCCCCTCCCCGTCTTCCCTCCCCAACATCCTTCCTGGAGTACAAGCCGTAGATGAACGCATTTCTTCCCTCCAAACCGCATGTCCAGGATTCAGTCTACCTTCTCAACTCCTTCCGCTAGATCGAAAATACAGACGATCATCGTCCGTCGTTCGGCGTCCATTTACAAACCAGGGGATTTGGTATGGCTATCCCCTAGGGAAATATTCCACCCAAGGTACATCTCCTAACGGGCA
This sequence comes from Ascaphus truei, assembly GCA_036426205.1. Classification (NCBI taxonomy): domain Eukaryota; kingdom Metazoa; phylum Chordata; class Amphibia; order Anura; family Ascaphidae; genus Ascaphus; species Ascaphus truei. Next base: position 47,073 of record WSYH01002177.1, on the reverse strand, counting down.
CTAAGTTCCTGGGTCCCCTCCCTATTTGTTTAACACATTAATCCCGTGGCATTTCCGGCCAACTACACCCAGTATGATATTCCAATGTCTTTCATGTTTCCCTCTTAAAACCATTTTCTCCAGTCACTTCGTTCCGGATCAGACTCGTAAACCGGATCCCATTATGTACCATAACGAGGAATACGAAGTCCTCTCTTTTAGATTCTTGCCATCCATGGGTCAGCTCCAGTTCCTTGTGCAGTGGAGGGCTTTGGCCCCTGAAGAGAGATCTGGGTACCTTCAACAAAGACATTTCAATGTCCCGGCCCTTCGTAGTCCCTTCAGGAAAAAGTTTCCCAGAGAAAACCGTTCTTGACGTCCGAGGCCGTTCCTGAGAGTGGGGTTACTGTCAGGAATCGGTGTTTCTCCTCGCCCCAAACACAGAAGCACTCCTCCCCCCGCGTGGAGCCCCTGGCACACAAAACAATCCTGCCTTACGGCCTCCACGGCTCCTCGCGCCCTTGCCGCCGGTGTGGTTCACTCCCTCTACAGCGATTCCTCAGCTCAGCGCCGGGCTCGCCCACGCCCCTCCTGCACTCACATCCCTGCACCATCCACTCTGCTGGGTTCACACGCGTACACGAGTTAACCGGAGCACGCTCAGTCTGCACACTCCCCCCCCCCCTTATTTATTATTTAATCTTTATTTATTTACTTTATTTTTTTTTTTTACATTACGGCCCGTCCCGGACCTCAGGCCTTCCGCCCCAGCAACTGCACGGCATACTCAGGTTACTAACAATACTCATCACCTGGCTGTAATCCTGCCCCAATCTGCATGTCTCCCTGTAGCTTCTTCCTGTCCGCCTCCGTTCCTAAGTTGGGACCTTCTTCTTTTTCCGCTCCTCTCTCTGCTCTCAGTCTTGCTCGACATAGTCTCTGTATTGAAGTACTTTCTGGATTCCTCTTCCAAGTGTTTTCACAGGTTCTGACGCGCCGTACGACTACCCCTCTGGCTTCGATCTCGGCACTCCTTGGGCAACTCTCACTCTGGTAAACCCCTTACACAGACGGCTTGGACACGACTATCTCCCTCTCCCTCTCCACTCCTGACTTTGGCAAGGCATCATTCACTCCTATCTCACAACCTGTACCGCAAGTATTGTCTCCTTACTACCCTGGCCTGGCAACGCTTCACATACCACATCCGGGACCCGCTCCCTTTGCCCTGCTGGTGGCGTGTATTACACTTCCCCCTTCCGCCAGGGACGGGTCTGGTCGCGGGCGAATCACGGCGTAACAGCTACTGCTTATGCACTATTTGGATGCGCACGCATGCTATTGGTATGTGAGCTTGTGGTATTATATATTTAATATTATGGGGACGAGGGAACTGATTTCAGTTCTAGCTCGTTCATTTCGCGTCATGCGCGGGCCGACGGGGCGGGGAGTTGCCTTGCGCCCATGGTTTGGCTCGTCAGGATCCGAGGTGTCGCCCTCTGATATCTGATTGGTATTGGCCATGGTGTGAGGGTTTTTCTTCTATGGCCTGCGTTCGGCGCATGCCGCGATATAGCGTTTTTCATTGGTTATTATAGACGGAGACGTCATTCGTTGTTGGCGCCAAAACGGCAAGTCCCAGCTGTATTTAAATGTTTGTATATCGTGTAAGGCACTTCTTGATAAAGTGCATAACCTGCACGAAACGCATAGAAGGGTTGCAGCCCTCAATTATGGCTTCGCATTTAAGGGTTTATTTTGGCCAGACCTGCTACTTCCTCCCTTATTGCTGTGCGCTGCACACACTGCACATTTTGGATTACTTACCTCATTAAAAACATTTATTTAGAAGGATAAAACCAACTGTTTTGTCTGCATTAAATACTGTTGGGCAGAAAGAAAATGTTTATTATGACTTTATAACAAAATAATAATTAATATAACTCTCATTAATATAAAAAAAGATCTCACTCTGCATTTCTTCTTCTTCCCTATTTGTTCAACAACCCATTTTCCTCCCCCCCCCCCCCCACCCCGCCCTCACCCCTTAGAGCTGACATCAACTTTTTCAGCAATGGCCCCCTTCGGACCTCTAGATACTTACCAGAATGTTACCGGTTTTCATATCTCCCCTTCATGGAAACATCATTGGTTGCGGATTTCCTATTGAATGGCCATTAAAAATCATCTTTATATACTAGAAAGAAATGCTGGTAACTTCACTGGTAGGTAAATCTCAATAACCGGGGCTTTCCAGCGTGGATAATGTTCAGCTCTGGAGGACCTTGGATTCAATTCCTTTAAAAAGAAGAAGAGAATTAGTTATGGGAGATGCTGCTCTACTTTTATCAATTTAAATTAACGTAGCACATCAGCAGATCAAGAGTATTCTCTTAGTTAGCCATCGGAATCGCCTTCGTTTAAATGAACCTAGAAACTATTTCTCTGAGAAAGTCCAAAGATCACATATTAAATCGCCTAGTCTTTTAATGAAGATTTTAAAAATCATATATTGTCATTTGCATTTGCCAGAATTTAAAGAATGGCTGTTCAAGTGTAACACACCGTAAAGGCTGTCAGTTAAGGCAGCATTTTTTACATTTCATCCAACAACCCTTGTTTAGAATTGTGCGGTTTTCAATTGTAATATCAATGTGTTTACTTGAGTCAATGCAATGCGTTCCACATTAATCAATAAAACCAAGAGAAACCGAAAATTTGACTTTTAGAGCACTTACAAAGATGAGAACCATCAGTCCTGTTTTTTGTAATTTTATTTTTTTAACCAAGAACAAACCGTAAAACCAACTGTTTTACTTCTTTTTAATCAAGTAACAACATACATTAATTGTGATCTGAGTATTAAAATTGTTTAGGTATAAGGTATCAAAAGGCATATTAGATCTCTCGCCCACTTAAAATCAATGTCTTCTGCAGAGAGAACAATATTGATTTTTAAACTATAGAAACAAGTTCCCCTTGTGTTTTATGAGACTTGTGGCAATTTATTTTTTAAATAACCCATTAAGGGCTTAACTTTTTTTTCTTTGTAATGGAAACTTGATCAATAATGAATGCAGTTAGTTAACATTTTATATTTATTAACAGTTACAGTTGGACTATTGGTTTAATTTTGCACTTTTTATGTATATAATATATAGCAACAAAAATCGCCATTTTTATATTTTGGGGCCACATTATATTTGCATCTTTTCACTTTTGCACATGGCAATTTTTTTAGCACTTGTTTATCTACCACTAAATACATATATTTGTAAATGATTTATGGTCTTTTTATCTAATTATTGCATTATTACCTGAATTTTACAAAGCTTTTTATTATTTTCTTTCATATATTTATTCACATATATTTAAAAATTTATCTATTTTTTCTATTAATTTTTTTAATTATTTTCATTATATCCATTGATTTCTTAAAGTGTGGTTATAAAAAGTGTGACCCCCTGATGAACATGCGACACAACACGGCAAAACACTTTTAAATTACTGCTAAGTGATGAAGTTCTTTCCATGTCCAGGTGGCACGACACGGGCTTTTCCCTAAGCTGAATATCTAACCATATGGATGCTTTGTTGGACTCTCAGGTTATAATCTGTCCATTGTCCACCACTACTTATCTATTGTAAGCAACAGAAGTTTTTGGGTTTTGTTTACCCTTTTGTTGAAGAATACAAGCGTAATTTTTTTTTTGCATCGGAACAAGTCTTCATTTATTTTCTACTTTTGTTCAGCTGTCTTCAGATAGTTGTTGTGAGAAGTGGATAACACTTTGGAAAGGCTGCAAGGAGAAGCTTATCTATACCTAGTGAGGACATACTGTGAATGGAAATTCCTTTTTGCGTGAAGAATTTGCCTTTGGGACATATCTGGCCCCCCTTATCTTTCAGGCTGTGCAGACTGCTCTGGATCTTAAACAAAACTGATTAAGAGGGCTTGTTTTCACTGCAAACCTTTGCTGTGGAACTAATTGAGACTTCAAACTTTTTCTCTCCTTGGATGCATAATGAAAACCTTTAAAGCAATAAAAAAATTGTATTTAATTAGGTACAGAAGGTTGTAATTGTGCCCTCAAGTGCATGTTCTTAATTAAACCATGTATCCTTTTTTAAGCATTCAAGAACTGGCCATGCCCTTTCTCTCTGCTTCTGAAAGTCATGCTTGTTGCACCAAACTTTTATACACTCACATTGTCTCATAGGTCCACTAATGTGTGACCTTTCCAAGGAACATCAGAAAATGTATTCGCCCTCATCAAAGAAAGCTAAAGAGTCACGGAGGTACACATGTTCCCCATTGTTGATATTCAGCAGCTTCTGAAAATAAAATGTGAAATGTGAATTTTTTCTTTAACATTATTTTGTTTGCAGTAACTTTCCCGGGCATGCATTGCTTTCTCCTCCTTGTGGCCTGTTTTGACTCTGTAATATAATGTTTATGCTGTACAATTGTCGGCCTGCACACATTTATATAAGCATTATGTACCTGTTTTATCTACAGTATAAGAGAAATACTTGACCGTGTAAGCAAAGTATTAAATTGTTATAAACATTTGTTAAAATAAGCTTAATAAAAAATACTCTATAAACGCAACGGTTCCCAGAATTGCCTTTTTCTTCCCTCTCTGCATGCATTTTATTTTAACACCCCAGCAATGTGAAATCACTAACTTTGAAGATACAATAACTTTTAATGTTGAGAAGAAAGTACATGAAGAAAATTGTTAAATTTAAAGCCCACTTTTCTCTGATCCACTTAAATTAAACTTAATTAAAGCAATTTTATTAATCCTTGTCTACATTTGTGAAAGTTTGAGGAGGTCAAGCTTCCCTTACAGGAAAACTGTTTACCATACTGGAACTATGCTCCATAGTCAGTTTTGATGCTATATATAACATTTTATTATTTAGTGGCAGTGCCGCCCCAAGAAAAGATTTTTAAAAGATTTGACACATGTGGTTCGATTTCTTGTGCGTCACAGTAATGTTCAATTGAAAAAATTGTGGAGGAATTACTTTACAAATATATGAATTATAACATAACTTTTGGATGGGTTGTATTTATAAGAGATTGGTGGACATTCTGAATATGAATCTGCAGAATTTCACAACTAGTTTTACCTAAATCTGATCGCGCACAAACAAGCCAAAATCCATCTGTAGATTGATTACTAAAAACCAACGCGAATATCGAAATCGGTCACTGGTTTAACCCAGTTGGTATTCTGTCTTGAATCCGAGTTTAGTTCCTTAAAAATCCAAAGTCAGATTTGAATACCCGAATGAGGATTAGGACTTCAATTGTAGTTTCACCAGATATTAATATACCCCTCAAACCTTTCTCCAATAACTTAGGGGGGATCGCCCCTGTGCTCAAAAGGAGCACACCTGAGTGTTGTCCTAGGAGATATGCTGATGGCCATGAAAGTACATCAAAATTACCCCATCCCACACAAATTTCCTTATCTAACTTAAACTTGAGTTCGGCAGGCCTAAGACCCTAGTTTGATGGAATTGTGTACTGGTTTTCTGACCAATAGGATAAGAACCCACACAACCTCTGGTATTGTCGCATTTGAGTGATTGCGCGCGCCTTTTGAGCGCCGTGAAGTTCACGCTATGTACTGGGGAGATTCCTGGCGATTGAACTGTGCTGTTGCTGCATGGGGGACGTTTCGTGGGGCGTTTCGGTGAGCCATGGCGTGACGTCACATGCGGTTTGCCCTCCTTTTCCTTCATATTCTCCATACACTCGGCTACTATAACCTCCTGTTCTCCGGGAAGAAGCCCATCGACAGGTGAAACGCGTTGAGTGTTTACTCTCGGACAGCCCCCATGTAATCTTTATTTGGATGGACTTGTGAAGGATCTGTTGCAGCATTTTTTGATTCTCTTTATTTCTGCTATGCACAAACATTGGAACAAACCTTCTACAATCTGATGGACACATGCCTCATGCAACCCTGCTACAGCTGAGTATTAACTCTCTTTGCTGTCTGGGCATTACTTGTCCTTGCAGTGCTATGCACTGCTGTATTTTCTATCTGTATGACTCTGTTTGTTAGCATGTCATTAATAGGTATATTTTTTTGTTTGCTGCATCAGTTCTCATTGTTTTCCTTTTTTTTGGGGGGGGGGAATTGCTAGGCAGGGTATGATTATTATTTTTATATCATTTTTTTTCCCTGTTTGCCTTTCTCTTCCCCCTTTATTTTTGGTAATATATTATTTTTCCTGGCTGTATACTGGGTCATTGATCATATACTTTTCATCCATGCCACAATCCATCATATATCTCTCTATTAGGCATTCATGCCAGTAGGGATTTATAATATTTTGTATTACCTTCAAGGGTTATATTAAACTACTTTTGTGTTACAATTTATATTCATTTAGACACATTCTAGTTTTTTTGAGTTAAAATAGAATTCATTCACTAGATTAACAGTCCCCCTTTTATCCAATATATTTTTGATACATATATTTTGTTAGGCTGTCTTTAGTATATTCATGTTTTTAAGTTAGTGTGTCTTGCTGTTATTCCAATAAAATCTTGTTCATCTTTCTGACTCTGCAGTGCATCTGGTTCTTGCAATATAATCTTTATTAGTAGATTTTCTTTAGGTGTAATTTAGAGTGCTAACAAGGGGGTTGTCTTTGTCCTTTTCATTTGTGTGTTCTATATATATATATATATATATATATATATTAATCCTCCTCCCATCCTACACCTCTTTCTAACTCTCCTCCTGCCTTCCTTGTCTCTTTTTCCACTGTCACAGAGGAGGATGTGTCATTTGTTGTTGATCTCATCTTCTCCCTCTTTTTCTTGCCCTCTTTACCTCATTCCCTCCTATCTTCTAAAACCTCTTGCTCCTACTATAATCCCTACACTCACACACATTTTTAACGCCTCGCTCTACTCTGGTACTTTTCCCTCCTCCTTCAAACATGCAACAATTATACCATTACTCAAAAACATCAAGCGCAACCCTACCTGTCTTTTTAACTATTGTCATGTCTCCTTCCTGCCTTTTGCCTCTAAACTCTTTGAATGTCTTGTATTCTCTATCTTGCTCCATTTTCTCACCACCTATTCTCTCCTAGACCCTCTACAATCTAGCATCCACACTGCTAACTCCACTGAAACAGCCCTCACTAAAATAACTAATGACCTCCATGCTGCCAAAGACAAAGGTCATTACACTCTGCTAATATTTATCGACCTCTCAGCAGCATTTGCTACTGTGGACCAACCCCTTTTCCTTCATATTCTCCATACACTCGGCTACTATAACCTCCTGTTATCAGCCTTCCTGCCTCTCACATGACTCCCTTACAATCTATCCTTAATGCTGCTGCCAGAATCACTCTACTTTATTTTTTCCTAAATCTGTCTCAGCGTCTCCCTGCTGAAATCCCCTTGCTGGTTTCCTATCAAATCCCATATCACACACTCAATTCTTGTTCTCACTTTTAAAGCTTTACACTCTTTTGCCCCTCCTTAAATCTCAGCCCTAATTTCTTGCAATAAATTATCCTGACTTTTGCGTTTTGTTCAAAGATGACTTTTCGCTAACCCTTTTGTGTCTATAGCCCTCTCCTGCCTTAAACCTTTCTCCCTGACTGCCCCACACATCTGGAATGCCTTTCCCCTCAATATCCCACTAGCTCCCTCTCTAGCCACCTTTAAGACAAATCTTCAAACACACCTCCTTAACGAAGCATATGAGTAGCTCCGTGGCTGATACTTTACACTTCATACGTAAACTTTGGCCCCTTGCAGATGCACTTACCAGACTGCCCTCCGACTGTCTCTCTACATTCTTCCTACTTACCAATTTGATTGTAAGCTCTTCAGGGCAGGGACTCCTTTTCCTAAAAGTCACTTTTATGTCTGATCTTTCCATCATGTGCTATTTGTGCTATCTGTTATTTATTTGATTGTCACGAGTATTACTGTTGTGAAGCGCTATGTACATTAATGGTACTGTGTAAATAAAGATATACATAAATACATACCTACATTTTGACTTGCATGCCACAGTATTCTCTCTGTAATGACCAATACATTTAATGTAGAATTTGGCAATATATAGAGTTTAGTACTCTATATTAAGAGTTTTCATTTTCACATATATTGAAATGTCTTCTGATACTGATATTTTATGAAGCAGAAATAAATTCAGTGAGAAGACTTCATGTGATCAAACATTGTGAATACAAGGAATTCTGCCTTTTTTCACATTTTTAACTAAAATCGTAGTTTGATATTGGCCTCTAGTTTCTGTCTGCTAATGTATCCAATTGTTGATTTGAATTAAGAACATTTTATAGTATAGTGTTAGATTATCAAATAGTCATATTGATAATTAATAAATCAAATCTTTCCAATCTGGCATATCAAGTTAAGGTAACTAATTGATCATGTTGGAAAAAAGGTGTTGTTCATTTTGCAAAGGCCAAGTTAATTTACATTGACATGATTCAAATTAACCTTAATCATTTTCTACGCTGACTGTTATTTCATTACTTGTTATGCTGCAATTAGACATTCTCTGTATTTAGATGCCCCATAGCTTTATTTCAGTGTTTTTTTTTCTCTTAATAAATATCCATTTACACATCAGATCTTATTAGTGTAATTGGCTTTGATTTACTTTTTGTGTAGTCACATATTTTGATTCTGTTTATCCCGAAAAGGTCAGGTTATAACGATTGATGTTATCTAAATCAAATTTCAACAGAAACCACTCTGCCAACATGCTAATGCAAGACAGAACAAAAAAATGTTTGAAAAAAATTGGAATTGTATAATATTGCTTTATTTTAATGTGTAGTATAAAGAATTTCAAATGGTTCAGAGATGTTTGAAATTACAAGGAATAAATAAATCCCACATACTGTAATGATAAAATAATTTTAATAAAAAGTCATTTAAAACAAATTATATACTCAGGAAGCATACAGATAAAATAGTGTGTCAAATGGATCCATGAGTCTACAGCATTCCACCACCTCTCCACCCCTCTGTTACTTGCACATTATATAATCCCCTCCCATTGAAATTCAATTTGTCTTCAGAATAAGTTACAGTTCAGTACTTTCTAGAATAAGCCATACTGTGTAATATTTTTCTATTTTTCTACTATAATAACCATGCTACATGTTGAGTAGGCACAAATACATTTGTGCATACTGACAATAGTGATTATTGACACAACTTGCATAACTTGCACATTATATTCCTGTTCTTCTGTAGACAAACACTGCATACCAACTTGATTGTAAGCTCTTCTAAGCAGGGACTCCTTTTCCTAACAGTCACTTTTATGTCTGAAGCACTTCTTCCCATCATGTGTTATTTTTATTATCTGTTATTTATATGATTGTCATGTGTATAACTGCTGTGAAGCGCTATGTACATTGATGGTACTGTCGTGCTTTTATTGTCTGGGACACAGCTGTGCAAACAAAGACACACACTGGAAATAAGTGTGTCAGAGCTGCCAAGAGTACATCCCTAAGGTTCGATTTGTTTGCAGAATAAGTACTTCACAGAATTATCCATATTGTGCCTCTGTGTAATATTTTATACTATGATAACCATGCTACTGTACATGTTTTGAGTAGGCACACAAACATAAAAAGAAATAGAATCCTTTTCTACATACTGTACCTCTGTGTAATATTTACATTTCCTGAGTACTGGCAAAATGGGATTGACCAAACTTGCATACTTCACATTCTTCATAACTAATTGACGTGAACACCCCTGCTCCCCTCCCTGAGACTGTGACTAACCTGGACGTGCTGTAGCAAATAATGGATAAGGTTAACAGCAAATCACATACGAGATCTGATAATGACAAAATGTGAACACAATTTGTGAAGTGGAGTGTTAATCAAGACATACAACATAGACAAAAAATTAAAAAAATGTGTGAACTACTCTCAATAGTAAACATTTGATTAAAAAGGTTTTTTAATTATAAATCTAAACAAGCTAAAAACTAAAAATACCAAAAAGCCTTGTTTCAAATAAACCAAATAAATCCTATGCATGTAATAATTCAATACCAAAATATGAGAACATATATCAATCATGATGAATACTCTATATAAAAGATATAAAGTGTGAAGCAACGAACTTGAAACACTTTAGCATATGGGCAAACCTGTACCCCAGCGAAGGAGCAACATAAGAGAACTAAAATAACTGAAAGGACAACAGATAGTGTCTAACAGATACATTTAGTCATGTAGAAAATGTTTGAGCTCCCATTCAACGTTTAACCCCCTGGAGCACAGTGTATCCACTGTGAATACGCAATACATTTCCCTCTTTTTGAGGACATTAAGTCTGTCACCTCCTCTTGTAGCCAGAGCTATATGTTCAATGCCAAAGAAGTGAAAGTTAATAATACCACCTAACGGCATTCAGTAAAGTGCCTTGACACAGGATGTTCAAGATCCTGTTTTTGGTTCTCCCTATGTATTTTTTATTGCAACCACAAAAGATCATATAGATCACGTAACTTGTGTGGCATTTGATAAATGTAGGGATTTGATAACTAAATTTAGGTTGTACTGTCAATTTTTTTTATAGGTTTGGCATACTGGTACAAACTACATCGGCAGCATCTGTGGAACCCAGAGGGTATACCATGGATGTGGTCGGTGCAGGTGGCAGAAAAAAAGAGACTCAGGGATATAGAAGAGGCCAAAGTTTTGGCCTTTTTGAACACAAATGTTGGGCCCTCTCGAGTGACTATATTCAAATCTGTGTCAAGTTTCAATGTGTTCCAATGTTTGTGGACAATTTTTTTAATTTGATTGGCCTGTCCATTAAATTGTGTTATAAAAAAAGGATTTGCAAGATCTCTTTTTTTCTCTTTTTTCCAGCAGATCAATGTACCCTATCCTAAAGATTTGCCTGCTGAAATGTCATGTAAATGTCATCTTTATCATATCCCCTAACTTCAAAGCGCGCACTGAGATCTTTGGATCTCTCAATGAAAGATGTCTGGTCCGAGCAAAACCTTTTATACCTGAGGAATTGTCCCGTTGTGATCCCGCGTAAAAGGGATCTAAGATGGCTGCTCCTGGTATGGAAGAAAGAGTTTCTGGAATGAGTTTTTTTGTAAACGTATGTCTGTATTGTATTGTTGGGATCTATATAGAACATCACATCCAAAAATTTAATATGGTGAGGGTGTGTCTCCATAGTGAACTTTAAATTGATCTCATTGTTGTTAAGTGTTAAAGAAAGAATGAAGTGTATCAATGTGGCCGCCCCAAATGAAAATAAGGTCGTCTATATAGCGTTTATAAAACATAATATGGTGACGGTAAATATTAGTGCTCCTATAAACGTGATTAAGTTCCCAAAGTCCCATAAGCAAGTTAGCGTAAGAAGGGGCGAAGGAGGTCCCCATAGCAGTGTCTTTTCTCTGAAGAAAGAACTGTGAATCAAACAAAAATTAATTGTGAGTGAGTAAAAAAAGAATACTATCCTGAATAAAAGTGCTCTGTGCTATAGAAAGTTAAGAAGGTTGTAAAAAGTGGTGAATGGCCAAAAGGCCGTGATCATGTGCAATAATAGTGTAAAGAGATGTGAGATACACTCACTCTGACACCTCCTTTCGGTACCGGTGAAGTGAGGCGGTTCGCTCAGCTGAGGGACCCAACTGATAGTGAGCGACCTGACACTCATCAAGAAGGTGCATATATATCTACCCTGCGGCTGGTAGCCCCACTGTGAGCGTGATTGCTGGATGGGGATTGCACTTCTTCACGGGTGACGGATGGCCGCGCGGTGACCGGTTCCATTCCTGCTGCTGCTGTGGTTCCGGTCTTCGGGATCCCCCGAGTGAGGCGGTGTTCTGACACAGGGTACTGGATTGCTGAAGCTGTCAGAGTATCACCTCGGTCTGTGAGTAGCATACTACAACATCATTGTGCTGAATGGGATTAGCCAGTTGTTAGTTAAGCCACAGTAAACTCATCTTTTTAGAGAGACAGTTTGCTACACACGTTTGCTCCCGCACACTATTATTAAGATTTCGATGAATGCAGCTTCATTACCATAGCGGATAGCCGCTACGGTAATGAATTATGGTTTATTGTTGTGTGTGTTTTGACAGAAGTGTACATGTGTAGGGGGGTCTGCAGAACTGAACCGAATTGGTTTCAGCCTTGGGGACCCCCTACTTCAGGAGATACAGGCCCCATTATGGGGTGCCGGTATCCCCTGCAGAATTTGAATGTCCCGGGCACATGACGCAGAAGCTTTAAAAGTGCAGGGTATACTGGCACCGCATAACGGAGCCTGTATCTCATGAAGTAGTGGGTCCCCGGACCTGAAACCAATGCGGTTCAGCTCCGGAGACCCACTGCTCATGTACAGTACACTATTATTGAAATATATATTTTTACTGTATGATCGCCTGTAACAGCCGTGCATGGAAATGCAGAATCTCCATGCAAATGTTACAGGAGGCTTTGTTTTCTATCAGTTATCTTACTTGAACTTTAAGCACGATAACAGGGGGGGGGAAGCACGCACGATCGGGCAGATTTCAGCACGTTCGATCCCGAATGCGCTGAACTCCTTAGTGAATCACGCCTTGGGCTTCACTTTTTAGCGGACGTTTTATTTTTTTTCAGGGCAGCACAAAAGCTCACTGCTTTGTGCATAGCCCCCAAAGCATTGATTTTTGTTGGAATTGCTTTGTGAGAACATGTTTTATTTGATTGTCTTTAACACTTTTTTCTAAGTTTAGAAGATGGAAGACTATGAAACATGACCCCCATCATTTATGTTCTTTCCTCTTTGCATTAGCCTATGATTTAAGTAGTGATTCTGGGGACAAATATAAATATTTACATTGGAGATACATACTGTATAAAATCCAGAAGTAGAATTTTAGCCAGAATTTTGCCACTTTTCACACCATTTTTGTGAAAATTGCGATACTGTATGAAGTGTTATACGATTAACACACACACATTCCCAGCTAGCTCAAACTCCTACACCCACCACATCATGAATATATATTTATGCCATGAAGTGTTATAAGACCTGAAATTAGGATCATGTGAATTGCACTTTGACTTTTGTTAAATGCATTTATTTCATGTTATTTAAAACATTTTCAGGAGAAAAAGATGGGATGCCAAAAAGCAAAAGGGCAGGCGGAATGGGAAAGGGAAAGGAGGTACAAGTACTGTAAATTGATACAATAAGGATATCCCGACGGGCTAGAAAACACATGGTAACAAAGCATTCTCATTAATTTCCTATAAAAAAATGTATTTTGTTATATTTTTCAAGGGCTAAACCAAATGATGTAATCTCTCAATACAGGTCAAGCATATGTGGATACCGTCCAGGAATTCTAAATGTTAGAAAACCTGTTATTAGACCCATTAAGAATGCTGGATAGCCTTTGCATGAGCATAACTTTATTTATACTCCTAAAAATGCTCTTCAATGACAGAGGTTGCATTTGTTTCCAATGGTTGACTACAGTGAATGTCGTGATGTAAGAATATGAGAAACTAAAATGTAAGCATTTTAAGAGATTTGTGGAATGAGCATATTCAAGGAAATACAACAGGGAGCTTGAGGGATTTACTTTACTCTGGGCTGCAAAACACCAACTGTAAATCTCCAGCATTTATTTCAATCTGTGGCTCTCCCGTGGCCACCTTACATCTACTAAGAATCATAGGCGAAGATATTCAGTGCACCACCTGACGGCCACATGGACTAATCATAAGTACAGTATAATTATTCAGGCTGACCGTAGAAGAGCTCACCCATGGACAAGGTTCATACAACAAAGTGTTCAGGCTGATGTCATCTCACACCTTCTCACAGACATGGTAAGAGTAAGTTGTGTTACATCTGTATCTCATAAATTACTTTGAATACTTGCGCCCAGTTCTTTGAAATTACTGGACAGAATCACCAAAGGTTTAGCATAGTGCCTATCTCTCCACAATTTAACCAGCAAGACTTTGACATTGCAGGTTACATTATGCACTATGTAGTATTTCAGGGACCAAGTACCATCTGAATTGAATTTCATAAACATTTTCCTTAATATTTGTACAAATACAAGACATAGGTGTCCTAGCAGAGATCGATTGCCAAGATTAAAATGAATGTTCAATACTCAATTTAATCTCCCATTGCAACATTTAAAGAGATTTGGAGTTTACTTTACAGGTATTTCTTGTAGAAATTAGATACAATAGATATAAACCCTTTCCTCTGAAAATAGTTTAAACATAATTGTTCTAACTTTGAACCATGCTGCAAACAGTCGTCTGAAAGATTTAAGGAGTAGATAAAGTGTTGAATTTGGAGAGATCGAGAAAATTCATAGTTAGCTTGGTCAAATTGGGGTTGAAGATTAGAAAAAGGTTGGAGCTTATTCCCTTTTGCCACATTTGAAATTGAAGAAAAAAGGATGCTGGTGCACTGCACATAAAGGAAATGGGCAGGAGAGCAAGGAATACTTAAAAGTCTTTATTTAACAAGTGAAAAACAGAGGACCGCAAGAGATCCCTCTAACACGTTTTGCACTGTGCAGCGCTTTGTCAAAGAGTGAAATGCATTAGAGGGATCTCTTGAAGCCTTCCATTTTTTACATGTGTTAAATGAAGACTTTTAAGTATTCCTCGCTCTACAGTCATTTTCATTTTTGAGCATTGTAACAACATCCTTTATTCTTCAATTGCTGTCTTACCAAGCAAGGTAATTATGCCATTTGAATTTGAGAAAGGCTCTTGAGGCCGAAATGTCATACTGTACATCATTGGCTCACAAATAAATTTTCTAAGCAGAAATCAGTAGTACCCAGGTTTTTTTTTTCCTTTCTATTACCAAGCAAGGAGCATGCCGGTGCTACTTCTAGTGGCCAACATGCTTGTGAGTATGGTGACGGGAGATGGTAACCAGGCTCTATAATAAAGGTCAAGCCCATTTTGGTTACCCCGGATCCATGTATAAGGGTCCAAGAGAGTTAGCTCTTGGGCCAGGGCCTGGGGTACATCAGCTGAGCATAGTTCAGGTTGCGTTGCTATTTTCCACTACTCTGCCTCCACAGTCTTGCCTTGTCTTGCTGAACCTTGTTTGTGTACCGACCCGGCTTGTTCCTTGAACTCCGCACCTCCGTACTCCTGACCCCAACTACTCCTGATCATCCGATTCTCTCCTACCCTGACCTCAGCACTCAGACAATGACAACTCTCCTCTCTCCAATCCTGACCACGGCTAATAGTACCTCCAACGATCCGGACCTCTCTTACCCTGACCCTTGCAAGTATAACGATGACCCGTACCTCTCCAATCCCGACCCGGCTAGCCTTGACCAACCTACACTCCAGGCGCACCCTCGTGGATGTGGGTGGCGTTTTTACCCATTCCCACCTCTGCTTCGAGTTCCCACTTTTTTGTGGTGAGCACAGCATGACAGTATGCTCAGCCCTACAAACATGGACTGCAGTGAGGGGGGACGCGTTTTGACTGTGCACGCCAGCACCTTTACTAGACTAGAAAGATACCTTGAGCAGAGTGACCAATGGATGGATCTTTTACAGCAGAATCTTTTGGCCATACAAGAATTCCAAAGAGTTTTTGACACAACTGGCCGCAAGGTAATTGCTGCCTCTCCTCTGTTTCATATTTCCCAAAGAAATTGCCCGGTCTCCATATACGCCTTAGAGTTTCATAACATTGCATCAGAGACGTGATGGAATAATGAGGCATTGTTGTCAGCTTTCTGCTAGGGTCTGTCAGAATCACTAAAGGACGAACCCGCCGCTCAATATCGTCCAACCGATCTGGAAGAACTCATCGCTGTCTGCATCTGCGTATACAAACGCCTGCAAGAAAGGAGATCCGAACGTTCTCGCCACCGACAAGTTCCCTCCAGGTCACCTCACTTCCATTTCGCTACGCCAGAATCTTCTTCCTCTGACGCTCCAGAACCCATGCAAATGGGTGGTAATAATTTGTCTCTGTCTGATTAGCAGCGTCGATGCACTGCCGGACTCTGTCTCTACTGTGGCAATCCCGGAAACCAAGTGCACCTTTGCCCCCACAAGTTGGGAAAAGCCAACTCCCAATAAGGTACAGGGGAAACTCATTGGGAATAATCTCCATTTCCCCTATCTCCAAAGAAGTCTTACCGACCAGAATTATGATCCCAGTGTCTCTTATGGGTGATGGTTTTCGTGGCACAGCGTTGGCATTTATAGATTCAGTTTCTGGGGGTAATTTTATCTACCAGGGTTTCGCGGAGAGAAACAACATCCCACTCATCCACAAGAGGGTCCCGGTAGGGTTAGAAGCCATCAACTGTCGGCCATTACAACCGGCTTTCAACTCTCTACAGACGATCACTTTCTTTCTGTTAGAAGGAGTCACCACAATGAAGAAATCTACCTGGATGTGATTCACACTCCTTCCATCGAACTGATACTGGGCCTTCCATGGATTCAACACCATAATCCTCTCATCGACTGGACTAACAAGGTACCTATCCAATGGAGCACTCATTCTACCGATACCTGTGTGGTTCCTGTTCAAAAGATATGTGGGTTGATCACCCTTGGAGAGGAGACAAGTAACTTACCTGAGATATATAAGTAGATTTCCGGTACGTTTTTGATAAGGCCCGATCTGAAGTTTTACCGCCTCATCACTCTTCAGATTTTCCGATTGATCTTTTGCCAGGTTCTCTTCTTCCCAGAGGAAGATCTTATCCACACTCACTTCCAGAGACTAAGGCCATGAATGATAACATCCAGGAAAATCTCAAAAGATACTTCATCCAAAAAGCCTCGTCTCCAGCTGGAACAGGGTACTTTTTTGTCAAGAAAAGGATGGATCTCTTTGCCCATGCAGTGACTATAGAGGGCTTAACAAGATCACCCTCAAGAACCGATGCCCATTACCATTGATCTCAGAACTTTTTGATCGCCTTCAAGGCTCAACTATCTTCTCCAAGTTAGATTTGTGTGGTGCCTATAATTTGGTAAGGATTAGCAAGGGGGATGAATGGAAGACGGCCTTCAACACTCGAGACGGCCATTATAAGTACCTAGTCATGCCCTTTGGTCTCTGCAACGCTCCGGCTGTCTTTCAGGACTTTGTCAATGAGATCATCCGTGATCTTCTCAGTCAGTTTCTCATTATCTACCTCGACGACATAATGATTTTTTCCAAGTCTCTTCCAGAACACATCAGTCATGTCAAACAGGTACTATTACGCCTTTGCGAGAATCATCTCTATGCCATGTTGGAGAAATGCCAATTTCATCAATCTTCCACTGCTTTCTTGGGGTATATCATCTCGGACTCCGGGTTCTCCATGGATACAGCTAAACTCAAGGCAGTTATGGACACCCTACCACTTTCAAAGCTATACAACATTTCTTGGGCTTTGCTAATTATTACCATAGGTTTATTCAGAACGTTTCTTCCATGGTTGCCGTCATCACAGCCTTGACCAAAAAAGGGGCAGATCCTGCTTCCTGGCCACCAGCAGCTACTCAAGCCTTGGATCTTCTGAAAAAAGCCATTGCATCAGCACCCAAGCCTCATTCATCCGGATTCCAAGTTGCCGTGTGTGGCGAGGAGGGAGGTGATCAGGCCTGAATAAAGGCGTTATACCCGGCTGGTCATCCTCCCCAAGCATTGGGAATGAAGGGGTTAAACGTGTTTGCCATGCATTACTGTGTTTGCCCTGTCCGAACCGTTTTTACCCCCTATTTGCAGGCCCTTAACCCAGTAAGTGTTGTTTTAAGTGTATTCTGCAGATGTTGTGTGTTTGTCTATTAAGGAAATAAATCACAATTTATTTTGCAACTTATTCTGTAAAATCGTGTACCCAGAAATATAAATGTGTTAGTGAAGTTGGTGCCCATCGTGACAGGCTTTTAAATAACTGGTTGCAGCGTGTGGGATACTGATTGAACCTATATTGCAGTTTCCTGCGGGGATCTGTACTATAGTGAGGACCTCGTTGCTTGCGAGCTCCTCAGACATGTAGCAACTGACACACACTTCAAAAGAGCACGAGAGACTTCACTGTTCCCTTCACCCATACCCCAAAGGCACCATGAGTAATCGCTCAGGAAGGAAGAGGTCGTGGACCAGTAAGAAAGTCGTGGAAAGATGTGCGGGGTGTGATTTACCGACAGATGGGCGGTCGAAGGTACAACTGTAGGAGGATTTGGAGCATCATGAGGAATGCATGGCCCTACCAGAGGGGCAAGTCCCGTAACTGCTGTGGCGGCGGCTGCTATTTAGCCTGGAGTGCAGGAGGTCCCTCCAGCTCCGGGGCTGCAAGGACATGAGGAGAGTGCTAGTGGCCCCCTGGTCGTGGGTGGCTTGGCACCAGGGATTGTGGATGAAGTAGCAGCTGCGGCTGCCGAGCATACTGTCCCTGGGCTTACTGCACTTCTGGCTACATGGGGAATGGGTGTTAGCACTGCGGAGTGGGTACATCTCCTTACAGCAGTGCTCGGAAGAACCCACAACTCCTACCTTGAAAACGGGGAACAAGGTCTTTCCTGGGCGGATCATCACAGCTTCAGCAAGTTCATGGATGGCACAGATGACCTCGATGCATTTCTGAACGACTTCAAGATGCAGTGTTCCCGGTTCCGTATTCCAAGAAGGGACTGGGTGGTCAGACTGCGACCACTGTTATCTGACAAAGCCAAACGGACTGTGATCGGTATTCCACGCAAGGATGCCAATGACTACAGTCATGTAAAGAGCAAGCTGCTAACCCAGAATGCCCTGACCCCCGAATCTTATAGGGGCAAGTTCCAGATGGGGGGAGTACTCCCCGGGGAGTCATACAGCACCTATGCCAGTCAGATGGCTTTGCACGGGACTCAGTGGGTGGAAGGGAATGGGGTTACAAAATTACATACCCTACTGGACTTATTATTTCAAGATCAGCATCTGCAGCAGCTTCCAACAGATGTGAGGGCATCGCTCTATGACCATAAACCTCCAACCTATGAGGATGCAGCAAAAATAGCAGATGAGTATGTGGCCAGCCGAGTTCCAATGATGGAACCAGTAGCACCCAAAGGAGTGGGCCGCGTGGCCCAGGGCGTTAAAACGACCCCTCAATGGATGCACCAGCCTGCAGCAGCGAACAGCGCACCCAAGGCTGTAGAGTTCAAGCATGAGAGGCGGTGTTACTCTTGCTATAAGGTTGACATCTCAGGCCAGATTGTCCGGACCTGTCCCGGTCCAAGGGACCCCATCAGGGGCAACGTGCACCAGCTGCGAGGCCGGTCGCCATGTGCACCTGGCACACACAGAGCAGCCATCTACAGCCGCAGAACCAGCCCACAGAGGGATAACCTGCAGAGAAACTGCACTTGGCATCTCGGGACAGCCAGCGGAGAGCGGAGGACATCAGGTTGCCCCAGTTGGGAAGCAGCCCAAAGATGTCCGGCAGAAGCATCTTTGGAAGGTGACCATCGGAGAACGGCTGGCGGACGGCTTGATAGACTCTGGTGCCACCGTGACTCTGGTGTGCCCTGATATGGTGCAGCCAGAGGATCTGCTCCCGGCACTGGGATGCAAGTGACCATGCCAGACGGAGGACCGCGGTCACTCCAGGATGCCTTGTTTTTTTGGACTGGGGTGCCGGACGTGGCATGAGGGAGGTGGGGGTTTTGCCTGGGTTGGATGCCGAGATCTTGCTAGGCAACGACATAGGATACGTTACCTGCGTTTTTACAATTGAGCTGGCGCCTGTTTCAGCGATCACCAGGAGCCAGTCAGCAAGGATCGCAGCAGAACAAGCCCCTGTCCCCATGCTTTTGGGACTTAAGGTTCCAGCAGTCTCTGCAGAGACCAGACAGGTAAGCCAGACTCAGTTGCTTTCTGACACTGACTTACTGTTCCCTGTACCTATTCCCTCTCCCCCTGACTCAGATGTGACCGGGGGGTGGCCAGAGATAGGTGCCCAGTTTAGGGATGTGGTACGATCTGATCCCAGATTGAAGGGCATGAGACTGCGGTCATCCGAGTCTAAGCCAAGCCAGGAGTCTGATTACTTCTTGTAACACCGCGGGCTCCTTATAGAGAGCAAGGGACCACCGGGTTAGATGAGGTATGGACGGGGAAGAGACAGCTAGTGGTACCCCAGGAGTATAGGCAGCAGTTGTTGAGGGTAGCCCACTCCATTCCACTAGCGTGACATCAGGGGGTCGCTAGGACACGAGCCCGGAGGTTGCAGCATTACTACTGGCCGAGGGCATCAAGTGAGGTGGCAGAGTTCTGCCGGTCCTGTGATGGCTGCCAGCGAGTAAGTAAGGTGGGTGACCGTGTGAAGGCACCGCTGAACCCGTTACCGGTAATAGGGGAACCCTTTCAGCTGGTAGCTATGGGCCTTGTGGGACCGCTCATGTACCCAGCTGGTCGGGGTAGCGCTACATCCTCACGGTGGTGGATTTTGCCACCCAGTACCCTGAGGTGGTAGCGCTTGCCACTATTTATGGAGAGCAGTAGCTAGGGCTCTGTTAACCATTTTTTCTAGGGTATGTTTCCCTAGTGAGATCCTAACCGATCAGGGGTCACAATTCATGAGTGAATTGCTCCAGTGTCTCTGGGATGCGTGCGGGTGAAGCACCAGTGCATGACCGCTTACCACCCCCAAACCAACGGACTATGTGAGAGATTCAATGGTACCCTGAAGCAGATGCTGCGAACATTTAAAGAGGCAGATGGAAAGGACTGGGAGATTCACCTGCAGCACTTGCTATTTGCATACCGAGAGGTACCACAAGAATCTACAGGCTTCTCTCCCTTTGAGCTGCTATATGATCACAGGGTATGGGGACCTCTGGACCTATTCCGGGGGGGGGGGGATGAGAAATGAAAACTACCAATACTGATGTTTCTGTGCTTCTGTATGTGATATATCTCAGAGACCGGTTAGAGATGCTCATGGGGTTGGCGCAGGACAACCTCAGGGCTGCTCAGACCAAGCTGAAGATTTGGTATGATCAGAATGCTCATAGGAGAGAGTTCATCCCAGGACAGCAGGTACTTGTTCTCAAGCCCATTCGGGAGAACAAATTAATGGCTGCCTGGTCGGGACCGTATCCGATACTACGAAAGATGAATGAGTACAACTATGTTGTACAGGTAGATGCTGAGGCAGGAAGGAATAAAACTTATCACATCAATATGCTTAAGGAGTGCATAGCACCGATTGTAGCATCAGTGCTGGCCATTTGCAGCCCACTGATGGGGGATCCGGTGAGCAATGCTCTGCCTGATCTCCTGGGGGAGGCTAGGCAGGAGGGTACAGTAGAGCAGGTTGAGGTAGGGTCTCAGTTGAGTGCCAGGCAGAGGGCAGAAGCCAGGGCTATGCTAGAGAAGTATAGGGCTCTGTTCTCAGACAAGCCAGGGAAGACACACATTGCATATCCCCCAGTGCTGACAGGAGATCTGAGAACTCTGCATAAGCACGCATACCGAGTGTCAGCAGAGGTTAAGGGCAGTATAGAGAGGTAGGTAGAAGAGATGCTAGCCCTAAGGGTAATTGTACCATCCAAGAGCCCTTGGGCTTGCCCGGTAGTCCTGGTACCTAAGAAGGACGGAAACACCCGGTTCTGTGTGGACTAATGGCAGCTCAGTTGTCAGATGCCTACCCCATACCATGCATGGATGAGTTGTTAGATGAACTCGCGGGGGCAAGGTATCTGATGACAATGGATCTCAGTAAAGGTTACAGGCAGATCCTTATGACCCAGGAGGCTAGAGAGAAGTTAGCATTTATTACCCCCAAGTCGCCTCTATGAATTTCTAGTGATGCTATTCGGGATGAAAAACGCACCGGCTACCTTTCAACGCCTGGTCAATCGCTTGCTGGAGGGTATGCAAGGGTTTGCAAGGGCATACCTGGACAACATTGCTGTCTTTAGTAACTCGTGGGACTCACACTTAGTGCATGTAGCTGCAGTGCTAGCCAGGATTAGGGAAGTGGGATTCACGTTTAAACAACCAAGTGATTAGTAGGTATGGCGAAAGAAATGTACCTGGGGCAAAGGGTGGATGGCGGGCATCTTAAGCAAGGACCAGCTAAGGTGGAAGCTATAATGCAGTGGCCCATTCCCAAAACTAAGAAACAAGTCATGGCTTTCTTAGGCACCACAGGCTACTACAGAAAGTTTGTCCCTCAGTATAGCGCCATTGCCAAACCCCTGACTGATTTTACCCAGAAGCGACAGTCTGTGCTGGTAGTATGGTCTCATGCCTGTGAGGTTGCCTTTCAGGCATTGAAGACTGCACTAGCCAGCGCTCCCATTTTGGCTGCCCCAGACTATGCAAAGAAGTTCTTGCAGCAGCCTGATGCCTCAGACTATGGTATTGGGGCTGTACTCAGCCAAGTGGGGGAGGTGTGCAGTGAACACCCAGTGATGTATCTGAGCCGCAAGCTGCTGCCCAGAGAGGTGTCATATGCCACCTTTGAAAAAGTGTGTCTGGCCATAGTGTGGGCTCTAAAGAAATTACAGCCCTATTTATGTGGCAGACCATTCACTGTAATAACTGACCACAATCCTTTAAGTTGGTTACAGAGGGTGTTGGGGAAAAATGCTAAAATTTTGCGCTGGAGTCTTGCCTTACAGGAATTTGACTTTACCATCCAGCACAAAAAGGGAAGTGAGCATGGCAATGCGGATGGAAAATTCCCGCCAGGACAACCCTCAAGACATATTAACTTCAAGAGCTGTTAGGGCAGGCCAGCCACCGACGAGGTTGTCAAGGCAGCCCTCTGCTTTGAGTGGGGGAGGTGTGGCGAGCAGGGAGGTGATCAGGCTTGAATAAAGGTTTTATACCCGGCTGGTCATCCTCCTCTCGCATTGGGATTGAAGGGGATAAATGTGTTTGCCATGCATTGCTATGTTTCCCTGTCCCAACCGTTTTTACACCCTATTTGCAGGCCATTCCCTGTCTGCTGTGTTAAAAGACAAAATGCATTGCCTGTTATACCCTTTCACAGACATATGATGGCGTAGGAGTGCCCAACACTAGCGGTGATTAAAGAAGCGTGGCAAAAGTTTAAAGGGCTGTCTGTGAGATGGGTATCCATTACTTGCGGTTTGACCTGTAACCACAAGTCAAGTGAATAAGTGGTTGCGGTTACATTCTCAAGTGCTTTACCGAGAAAATGTATCCGTCTCTTGTTAACTTTGTAACTTGAAAGTCGGAAAGTCAATTGACGTGAGAACTATGTCAATTGACGTGAGAAGTGGGTGAACTTGCGTTCCCGAAGCCGGCATTTCAATTATAAAGGCTAACTCGAGAAAACAAGCACCCAGCAATCTGATTTTTGGAGTGCAAGTACAGTTAAACAATACATGCACATACATATATAAATTACAGTTGTAACACAAGTAGAACATGGGGCCTTATTCAGAAAGCCTCGATAAGGCTCTTATCGAGCACTTATGGACCAAAATGGGCACCCGTATTCAGTGCTCGATAACGGCGTTTATCGACTAAAATTTTTTTCGCTTTCTGAAACTCGCCGTCTGAGCAGCGATCAGCCCCTTATCAACCATTTTCGGATGGTTGATAAACTCACGCAATTCAGAGAGCCGCGAGTCAGTGATCGCTGGCGATCGCAGCCTCTCGCTTGTCAAAAACGCGATTTTCTCTCCAAAAACAATCCACCACAAAAAAGTTGGCAGATAGGTGGTGAGATGGGTCGATGAGCTGCGATATGTGTTGACTTAGAAAATAAATCCATTTTTCCTGCATCTGATGAATGGCTTGTGGTCTCGTGAGATGGCATTAATTAATACCAGCCTTTAATTTTCCCAGCATGCATCCGATTTATGGAAAATGCATTGTCACGCCACTTTGTACATTGATGTGTGTGTGTGTATGACATTATCCTTATTTTTTTTTGATCCATTGAAATGCTGTGACCACCTGAGTGGCAGCAGTCACACGTTGGCATGTTATATTATTTCTGTTTGTTAAGTCATAAAATATTTTGGAATGTGTGTTGTTTTTGTGTGTGTTTTGTTTGTCATGTTTATTGTAGACTTATGAGCGTCATTTGTGGGTGTTATTTTCATTTGTTAATGATTACCAGGTATTATGTCCACGTGTGTGTTAATAGCTTTTAGCTGTTGCTAATGTTGTTCACCTCTTAATTACCTGTACAGTATGCTGCCTCAAATCTGTATTCAGTATTAATGAGCAGCTAATGTTGGTTCATTTAGCTCATATAATGATATACATATAAACAGGCCTTGTTTTTCACATTGTGACCTGCTGTTATGAAGGGCACTATTCCTGCAATGAATCCCTAAGGATGATGAAGGCCTTATTTCAGTGACTTTTTATATGTTTTCAATAATGAATACATTTGATGGTCAACATAATGTAATGATTTCTCTATGTTTTTCAATTGTGTTGATGCTAGCTTTACATGCTACCTCACCCAATCTTCATCACGCTCTCTGTGAATTCAGCTGTGTTATCTCTGCAGCAATCCAGCATTTGTAACATATTGGAGATGTTCCTGATCTAACATTGCTACAGACAGTGCATGTCTCTACCGTGTAATCCTTTCACAAGAATAAGGTGTTACACAATATGCTATGTATTAAATAGCGATAAAAACATAACAAATACATTTTAAATATATACATCAATTTGTATGTTATAGTTAATTTGTCATGTGAAATTAATTGTTAATTAATGATATCCAACAGGTATCATTGTGTTAATTAATGATTTTCATTAACACCTCCTGTGATTATTAGTCATGTGACGTAATTACAACTACATTTAAAGGAAGCTAATGACACACTTCCTTCCAGCTAGAGATGGCGGGTTACGATACTGACAGTGATGTTTGGTTTTTCATGCGTGCACATCCACATTTGGATTTAGGAGACACAGGAGAGAGAGAGGGGGAGAGGGGAGGAAGAGAGAGAGGGGGTAGGGAGAGGGGAGGAAGAGAGAGAGGGGGAGGAATAGAGACAGGGGTTGGAGAGAGGGTTCCCCGACAATGTATTTTTCGTGATCGTACATATTTGGAGGGGCTGAGCGAGGCAGAAATAATTACTCGTTATCGTTTGAGTTCATTAGCAATATTGGCTCTTTATGCAGACTTAAGAGTAGATTTAGAGCCGTTAACAGACAGAGTTCATGCAGTACCTGGTCTTGTTAAAATGTTGATCTCATTACATTTTCTTGCTTCGGTGTCTTTTCAGTCAACTGTGGCCATAGTAGGTGGGGTGTCGCAGCCATCAATGTCGCGCGCCCTTACCCAGTTTCTATGTGCACTGAATAGACGTGCTAGGAATTATATACATTTTCCTAGTGAGCACAAAGAGTGGTTGGAACTAAAGAAGGCTTTTTATAGCATAGCTGGTCTACCATGCGTGATGGGTGCAATTGATTGCACACATGTTGCTCTGCTCGTACTTGGTGAAATGGAGTATGTGTACCGTAATAGAAAACACTTTCACTCCATTAATGTGCAGGTTGTATGCGATGCTAACATGAAAATTCTGAATGTGGTAGCCAGATTTCCTGGTTCCAGCCACGACTCATATATTATGCAACATTCATCAGTCTACCATGCATTTGAGGCTGGTATTTATGGTCATGGTTGGCTGGTGGGTGAGTAAATATTTATAGAAGAATCGTGTGGTGTACAGTTTTTCTAAGTATGTGTTGTGGACACATAATGAATACATACATTTTTGGAATGTTCAATTTATTATACTGTATGAAAGTAGATATGTAACGTTTTTTAATGGTTCAATTTTATGTAAACAAATATCATACCATAAATGTCAGTTCGTACAGTGAGATATAGACATTACATTCACAATGCCAACATTAATTGTTACATTATGTGAAGCGTAGCTGCAGGCATCAGAATTTGAATGGATTTGGTATGATCATGTCTGTTAGTAACATCACACATCCTTCTATCCTTGAAACTTTGCTAATGTATGTTACATAAATACATATATGCATGTTATCTTGACCTTACAATTCTTGTTACATATTTCACATGTACTACAACCACATTGTGTGTCTAATGTATGTGTTGATGTTATACAATATGTACATGTCTGTCAGGCAATAGTTATAATAATTCTGAAGCTTTTCTTCTGCCGCTGTATTATAGGTGATTCGGGATATGGTATTCGAACGTGGCTCCTAACCCCACTGCTTAACCCACAATCCCCTGCCGAGGAGCGTTATAATGCGGCACACATATCCACTCGCTCAGTTATTGAGAGGACGTTTGGACTGTTAAAAAGTCATTTCAGATGTCTTGATAGATCTGGTGGTGTCATACAGTACAAGCCTGATAAGGTCGCTGACATAGTGATGAGTTGTTGCATTCTGCATAACATTGCATTAAATAACAATATAACAGGCGACATACGTGAGGGTCTCGATGATGAACCTTCTGTACATGCAGCAGGGGATCATGAGCAGACTGCCAGTGGGGTGGAGACACGGCGTAAAGTGATTGCCACATATTTTTCAGGTCATTAACATTGCACATGTAAAAAGTTTTGTATAGTGTGTCATGTTGTTGCATGTCATATTAATTTTTTTTTCTTTACAACTACAATAGGATAGTGTTGGCTGAACACATTAGGTATCCAAGTTATGCGGTGTGTACGTGGCCACATGTGTATGGTATGTAAATGTCAGTCTTATTTGTTTCATGTTTCAGTTAACTACTAAAATACTACAATGTGTCAGGTGGCCAGGATGCATACATGTTGTACATGTTCATTCATGTATGAAACTAGTGATTTATTATGTCATTATGCTAATTTATGCATTATGAACACATCATGTTTAATAAACTATTAACAAAGTGAACATGTACAACATAATATGTATGATTATATGTGTCCTAACTTCTTCTGATTATATGTAATACAGACTACAATAGGCCATGTTACTTAATCCTGAAATTACACCTGTCAACGTTGACATTGTCCATTTTAAAATGACAAGGATCATTCTGTAATAAAGTACATTGAATATGTATTCATAATGTGTTTCTACACAAATCTAAATGTTTTTATAAACACAGTTATGTGCCATTTGATAACTCTTAGCATGCATATCTATATATGTCATCATGAATGTTAACAATTCTATGTATTCATTATGTAATGGTTTTAATGGTTAATTATTTTCTTGGAATATGCTACACCAACATTTGATTATAATTGTGGCTACAGTCAAGGTACTCATCATAAAATTGTGCACATATCAGTATACACATACACACTTCATAATATAATCGCATTTATGTACGGTTTCTGTGTATCTTCCTTGAACAAAATAAATTCTCACACGTGCATGAGCCACCCACATGTAGCCTTTATAAAGTAGTGTTGTTTAACTGAAATGCATAATATCTAATGAAGCTTTCACATTCATTAAGCAAACTAACTAAATGTTTTCGGCATCCTTTTGCAATATTCAATTCTCCTTTGATGCTTCTCCATGTCAAACGATTTTCTCTGAAATGACATCACATTAAGAAAGTGTTAATATCATGATATAGTACTTATGTATTCATTGATGCGTGCGTTTTTAGAATGTGAATGTTTTCCTGTATGTGTTGTTAAAAAATATGCATTCTGGCATGTATCCACAACTATGTCTCATGTGCGCACTGAGGTCATCAGACATGATTGTGCATGTGCCTTTGTGTATGATATGTTAAAGCGCAGGGGGCCATGTTGTGTTGCTTGTGTTCAATACGTCTATTATGTTGTACAACACAAGAATGGTTATAAGTAAGTATTTTAAGTAATTTTTGTTACAACAGATTTAAAATTATATTCATTGTAATTAGCTGAGCAAGGCGTATGTTTTTAAAGTGTACTTTTGCACGCACGGCCATTAACATTCACAATGATGAAAACTGTGAACATACATGTATATTTTAGTCTTATTCTGACAAAATACAGTGTAGTTACATAAGTTTATGTAATACATGTTTGTGTGACTATGCCGAATGAAGTAACATTTCATTGAAACATTACATGTATGAACGTAGTGTGTGTCATCCAAAATCTCATTGTGTAATTTAGCCCAAATATGTTATGACATTGATTGGTTGCAATGGTAAATCATTAACGCATACATACATTCATAGTAGCGTGCAAAAGGGTGCAAAATCATGAATGTCGCTGCCATGTGACACAACACTCCCTGTTGTGCGTGCTTGTACATTGTATATAAGTGCTGGCTAAGCTCACGCTAATTCTCATAGCTGCGCGTGCATTGCACTGTGCTTTATGAAGTCAGCGCACATTTTATGTTGACGTGTGGGGCGGGACGCTCAACACTATGCAATATCACACAAACCTTCCTCTCGCAAAGCGTGTGATATATGTGCTCGAGTAATGCTTTCCATTATTGCAAAACTTGATCATTGTGTTGTGGGGTAACTGCGATAAGACCATGAGAGGGCATGTGTGTTGTTTTGCAGCACCCTTTGCCAGTCCGGTACACCTCCGCTTCCGAGTTACGGGCAAAAAAACACACATTTGTTTACAATATGTAACATAGGAAACTGCGATTCTTTCCATTTCAAACATGCCACTGTATTGTATTTAGCGCGCGCAGAAACGGAAGCTGGATACTAAAGTGAAGTTGTTTGTCAAGTAAATACGTCACGTGAACGTTTCCTCCAATGAGGGTGCACTTTGTCCGTGTACACAATATTAAAGTTGTGAACGTTCCGTATGGCCAGGGAGAGCATGTTATTTGCTTATGCTACTTTCAGCAACTACTGTGCTCCCATTTATGCAGCCTATGTTCAATGGCATGTGCGCACGCCTCGGTGTGCGCTGTGTGTGTATGTCCCTGCACTCAATGTGTAAATGCCCACTACGCACCTTAAGGATGAAGGTGCTTTTCTGTGTTTAAGATACATGTTTTTTTTCTCGTTAGCTTTTTCACTCACAGTTGAGACGGATGCGTGGCCACGCCCCCAATCTATTCCCAACCAATTATGCTGTCCCAAGCGGTATACGTCATGGACACGCACATGCAAAACAACAACCACGCCCCCTCCTGTCACAATCATTCGCTGCCCCTCATGCCGCCTATCACTGTGCAGTTTGTGCACGCGCCGCACGACCACCCCCCGCTATCCATGCCTGACACAGTAAAAACATGCCTCGCAACATTATTTTTCATATACTGACATGCGCGGGGTTGTTGTTGTGTCACCACACTATATAGAATGTACGCGCGCGCATGGAAGGGAGGCGGGACCCGACATAGGTTGTTGATCATTATAACATTTCGTTAATCACTTAGCATTCACCGCTACTATGTCTGCTTATGTGTGGCTATGTGTGTGTGTGTATATATGTAGTCATGGTTGTTTATATATGTGTGTATGTATGTATGTGTGTGTATGTGTTAGTGCATGTGTTCACTGATTACATCTCAGTTGTTGCGCTAAGTAGTAATGAGACCTTATAAAAAAAAATATTATGTTGTTTCTTATTCTCACACACACACATGTACATACATCCATCAATACAGATACATTTCTGCGCAGGCATTTGCGATACAATTTACTCACACATACAGTACACATGACTTACATGTCACGGCACTATATACATGAAAACTATGGCTCAATTGCACGTGAGTTCACAAAGCAACGCGCGTCACAGTAGAAAATATCACTATGCAGGCAAAAAATTAATTTGCGCGTGTACGTTAATAAGGCGAATAAACGTATCTTTGCATAGTACATTTCTTCACACGCACACTGATTCATTAGCAATTAACATGACAGCGCAATATGGATTACATTGCAGTAAGACTTGAATCATTAAATACATAATACTACTTATAAGAGAACAACTCACAAGCCTTACTCCGTATGATGGTGATATGTGCAAATTGTGTTTGATCAACTCTAATTGGCAAAGCATTTTATCATAGCATACATATGTTTTGTGTGTAATTTAAAATAGGATATAATTGTCCAAACGTATATATGTTTGGTAAACATGTCATGGACTAATTGTCGTCTAAATCATATATATTGATATTAGAATTAAGCAACGAACGTTATTATATAATTGCACATTTATAAAAAAAAAAAAATTCTAGTACCTACCAGGGTTCCATGAATCCATTTTCTTGCTGGAATCCATTCCAGATATGGATGTCATCTCATCTTCATACATTTGGAATCTAGTTGATGAATATTCAGCTTTGTCTCAAGGTACTGTGGCTGATCAAAGCAAGTATTTGTGCTTCTGTGTTCACATGAATCCTGTTTATTCTTGGGGCAGTTTTACATTTTGCAAGTTATGTTCATCCTGTACTTGTTGATACTGTGACCCGTAAAGTAGGTTTTGCCTCATTAGAGAATCCGCTCTGTGAATCAGTACACCTTCTTTTCGCCTTACTAATAGATTACCTCACTACGATCCACATAGTGTGACAGTTTGTCGTCAACTATCCAGAATTCCCAAGCTCTGACCAGGACGCTGACCTATTCTTTGAAAATTATCTCTCATCCAAAGCTATTTTTTGATAGACATTCATCAATTTCGTGACGATTACTGACGTCGGGTAGAATGCGTATTTTTCGACGATAATATTCAAAAATTATGATGACTTTGCTTTTTCAACCCAGCTGATATTTTATCGCTTGTATATGATAACGGGCATAGGTTTCATGCAGGACTAATGAGGGTAAGTTAGAAGCGACATTTCAGTGTTCCAAAAAGACTGTCGATGAAACTTTGAGTACGCATTTCTAACATACTGGATAATTTCATTATTGTGCTCTCCTCAAGGTTAAAAGAAATTACCCTCCTTGTTGTTTTTGTAATCGTGTTTAACAAAAACCAGCTGCAGAGTTTTTGTTTTACAATTCTTTAAAAAAGCTATAAACCTACATTCGCCCAGTGTATAATTTCTGTAAATTAAAGTCGATGCACACAGGTATATCCAAGCATATCGTGACATAAAGACTGACAGTAATGTGTTCGTAACAACATGCATATCAGAATATACACAGTGTTTTCATAGTTGCTTACTTATCGTATATTTGGTTCAACACACCTTGTGTATTAGAGGTCATTAAATTGATTAGCCATTATTTATAGTAACGTACATAGTCTCTTATAGGTTATATATTCTAGATCATATATAATATATATCTTATATATAAGATATATTATATATCGATATATAATATATATCTATATATATATATATATATATATCTGGGCCGAACAGAGACATTGCCAAATGTATGAAAACCAAAATTGCATACTGTGTTCATGTACTTTTACTTGACCATATAACTTACTGCATGTGAACTGCGTGTGGCTTGTGCTGTGATGTTGAAAAGCTAGTTTAAATACAAATCTAACACATTAAAGGAACCACAAATAATCGTACATGATAAATTAATATAAATATATAGTCCTCTAGGGATCTAGAAAGCAATATAACCATTATGATACCGTTCTGTATGAAATGATATGAGCATTTATTTGGCTACACAAGGTATCATATATTTAATGACTAAGTATTTTAAGGTCACTAACACGGTAGTGATACCTTGACATGTATGTATTATGTATGTATGTTTAGATATAGATATGAGAATATAGATGATAGATAGATAGTATAGGACAGACAGACAGACAGACAGACAGACAGACAGACAGACAGACAGACAGACAGACAGATAGATAGATAGATAGATAGATAGATAGATAGATACCTAGATCGATAGGAGACACAGCACGCCAACAACTATAAAACCGTACATATATTGAGGGGAAGAGGGATTGGGGGTTAAAAAATGCACTCACAAGTGTACAAGTCTATAAATCATATCGTGATCATAATCACCACCATCCGGTAACTGTAATTGATGTTGTAGAAGACTATCGTTACCGAAAATGGAAGAACCACACTCTAGCAAGATGTCTTGGGTAGGTAAATAGTTAGGAAAGAAGTTCCAAACATCGAAAAGAAATACAGCCTTGCTGGCAGGTCTCTGTGGTGTACGTCCAGGACATCTTGCTATAGTGTGGTTCTTCCATTGTAATGTATGCATTTGTTTCCCCCCCTCCCCCTCCAAAAATTGATGTTTTGATACTATGGGGCGTGCGCTCTCTCCTGTCTCCTTCATGCAGATTCCATTCTGATGTGGTTCAGCCCCCTGAGAGCAGCCGGAGACCCCCGAAACCAACATGAATGTTCCATCATTGGACTATTGTAGTGATGGTTCGTATTTACCCTCTGTATGAAATATTTATTTATATTGTAAGTATCAAGTTTATTGTGTTTGTTATCACTTATCACCGTTAATATGATATGTAGGATTTACACTGTTTATTTCACCAAGATTAGGATAGGCACTTATTGAAGATTTGTTACATTAGCACGTATAGTTCGTTATATCATCTTGTCACTTATATACTCACACACTCACGATGCGCTGCTTTATAGTTATTTTTGTCTATATATATATATATATATTGCTGAAGCATTGACGTTATCAGGACACTCCGATACCAATTGTGCTGGAGCATTGACGTTATCAGGACACTCCAATACCAATTGTGCTGAAGCATTGACGTTATCAGGACACTCCGTTACCAATTGTGCTGAAGCATTGACGTTATCAGTACACTCCGATACCAATTGTGCTGAAGCAGTAAACGTTGCTGACGAATTGGATACCAAGTGTGCTGATGCATTCAAGGTTGTAGGAGAAGGCCAAAAAAATTTACCACACGCAGAGGTGTTGAATGTTGCATGAGAACCCGCTACAAATTGTGCTGAAGCATTCAAGGTTGCAGGAGAACCAACAACAAATTTTGCTGATGCATTCAATGTTGCAGGAGTATCCGCACCAAATTGTGCTGAAGCATCCAAGTTTGCAGGAGTACCCGGTCCAAATTGTGCTGAAGCATCCAAGGTTGCAGGAGTACCCGGTCCAAATTGTGCAGAAGCATTCAAGGTTGCAGAGGAATCTGCTAAGAATGTTGCAAAAGCAGAGGTGTTGAAGGTTGCAGGAGAAGCTGCTAATAATTGTGCTTGAGATGACACATTCAATGTAGCAGGAGAAGCTGCCGATAATGGTGTCTGAGAAGATGGCAAAGATGCTGCCGGAGAGGAGGACAATGGTGGAGATTCATGTTTTGACTTTGGTGTCGAAAATATTCCAAGACCATGATTAAATGATGAAGAACCAACATCATGTCTTCTCGACAATATTGCACATGCACGTAGCTCATTCTGTTTTATCAGACTTTCATATATCGAATGTAACGAAGAATTGTGTAAGTCGAATGCAGTACTATTCCTGTTTAAAATGTTTTTTATGCTGACCAGCTCAGCTACAATTTCCTTTTGCACAGCCATCATTTCTTGGTGACGTTTGTTTTGAGATTTAATAAAATGCTGCTCCGATTTCTGTTACTTAGACAAGTGTCGTTTTTTCTCTTGTTTCTTTTTGGGAGACTTAACTTGTGGACTAAGTGACTTAGATACCACCGATGAGGAATCAGAACAAACCAACACAGCAGTTGTTACATCTAAAATGAAAATGCAAAAAACAAACAGCTTAGACAAATTTAATAATTAACATAATGAGATTTGATAAAGCATGATAAGATCCTTAGAAAGAACATATTGAATCATGAGAATATACCATATTTAACATTTGTTACGGCCAATTGTGCACTACCAAAGTTATGTCACATCAAAGCATACTGTACTTACAGATTGATAATCATAAGACTATATATATATGTTGTTATTTAGATATAATGTAACAAAAGACCATGTCTGTGTTTTAAACTAATCATCCTCACATTGAAATATAGTATTCTATATCTGTTGTATATTGTCAATTGCTGGGATTTATATTAATTTACTCATGCTATTGTCCCATGCTAATGTGAATGTCAAGACGGGTATTTTGTAGTTGCTATTGTGTGTGATTGACAATGTGTACACACAACAAAGGAAGGTTGTGGTTGTACACATGTCCTATAGTATGTGGCCACGCACAGCAGTCATCATGTAGCGGGACAATGTTCCAACAAGAGAAACTATATGATTGCAGTATCACAATCTAAAAACACTGTGTATATTAATGTTCACATTGAACATGGAATTTAATCAAATATATAGTATTGGGTGTTCGTCAACTAATTTTAAAGTTGAAAAAGACACTGACATCAAACACACACCATTAACCCCTATACACAGTGTGCGTAACGTGACGCAGCGTTTACAAACAACCTTAACAAAGTTTTTTTTTATAATGGCTCACCTTCAATTGGTAAAGATGAGGCCGCAGATGCATGTGAGGATAGGGACGATGCAGATGATGAAACAGGTGATGCACGTGTTGATACACCTTTTTTTTGGACACTATGTACAGTACAGAAAAAATAAAATTCTGCTGGTTACATACACGAAAAGGAAGAATATTACTGTATTGAAAGCCAAATTTATTCGATGTTAGTTCAAATAGTCAGCAAGTACATATGTGAAATTTGTATAGTCAAATACTACAATATAATCTTATTTGTTCATACATAGTATTATTAATCAATAATATTAATGTGTTGCATTTTATGACCATGACCTACAATGTTATGTATTAATTGTGAATTAAATCAACATAACATAAAAAATATTTCAAATATTGGTTTTGTTATGACTACAATAAATTGGCCACAATTATTTACAATCATCAATTGAGGCCTACATGGGAAAAAGTTCTAATGATTAAATGTTGACGTGATGTACAGGCAAAGTAGTAATTGTGCAATTACTTAGTACATGCTCAATATTAGTAATGTACATTTACTGACCTGGGGGAAATGTTGAGTCGTATATCCCAATATCCCGATCCCCAGCCAAACCCTCCACCAATAAAGGGTTCATCAAGCGAGCAACCTGCTCCTCCATCTCCGTCAATCTTACAGAAGGCCCAGGAGGTCCTCCGCCAGTAGTAGTTGCACTGACACGTATGGCATGTAATTTTTTTTTTACATTACTTTTTATATCTTGGAAACGTTTCCGACAATTCATATAGGTTCGCTGTTGATTTCCACACGCCGAAACATAATTTACCACCTCTTTTCAAAATTCCTTTTTGACTCTGTTGGATGTCTTGCCTAAACAAGGCAAAACAAAAGTGTTACGAAATATGTTAATAACATATTAACATTTGTAAAATCTAATTAAACATAGTTATAATGAGCTTTAAATTGTGTAAAATATGTCAACATGTTTGCTAAATCCACACTGCAAGTGCATGCATGTCCGCCTAGCAAGCATGCGCAACCAGAAAAGCAGTATTCCAGACCTTCTAATATCCACTCATGTATGGACGCAAACAGACAATATTGAAACGTTAATCCTACTTCAGCACACATGGCTAAATACGTGCCTCAGTCATACGGACACACTTATTGGGTCAGCTATGCTGATGTTGTGATATCCTGTAAACCTTGACTGTTTGTGTAGATGAAATTATGGAATTATCCAGGGATGACCTATACCCTCAACTGCGGTCTGAAAGCGTAATTTTGATGCGCACGTCTCATAGACCATGTAGTTCAGAGTGCATGCTTCAAAGGGGGGTGGTGTGAACTTACGTGAGGGCCGCAGTAAACAACAAATAATGTTAAAGTTGCATTGTTTGTTTGAGTTTATAATGATGTTGTGAAATTAATTTTACACTTCAATAGTTTCATGTGTGCAATCTCTAATTACCTCAATCAATGTGTAGCTGAAGGTAAATTCGTTATGCATGTATTGTTAGGCGACATTTGGTGACATAATGACTGAAGGGATGTGTTAATATAATGCTTCAGTCCGTAAGTGGAAGCTCATGAAGATTCATGAGCACTCCTGCACTGACATATGCAAGAGGGAGGCCAGTGCTGACAAAGGGGTGTGCCAGGCCTTGTGACAGGACATGAAGGGGCAGAGCCTTAGGAAATGCTTCATAAAATATAATGTAATAATTTAGGTAATTAGAATTTTTTTTGGTATAAACGCATAAACAAAAAATCCACATTTAATGACTACAGACCTGATTTATGTTACAAAACACACATGTAGTATATTGACTGAACTGCAGCTTTAAATGCCTTACGTTTGGAAAGGTAACAGCTGCCCTGTATAAAAAACAAAATTATTTTTCCGCTTGGTACAGTTCTTTTAATGAAACAAAGGTTTCTTATTGAACATGCAGCTGTGTCTCTGTTCCTTTAACAATAAATGAAATGATTCTTTAACATTATTTAAACGCAGCAACAACAAACATGAAAATGGTGTCTGTAGCCACGCCTCATCCCATATTTAAAATGAGTGATTGTGATTATGTGCATAGATGTCACAGCAGACTGAAGCAAACGCACGCCCTCCAACTCGTGCCTGTGGCACCCTGAACAAGGCATAAATATACATGTGTACCATTACATGAGGGCCGATGCAACAAAGCAAAATAATAGCAAGCTTATACCTACAATATCACATGAATATCCTTATGTGATATACATGTGTACTGAACAATATTCAATAATTCATGTTAAACATTATTTGTATGACATTGGCCTAATTATCTTACCAAGTAATTTTCCATACAGCTGATCATACCGCTGCATTATCTCCGTCACGAGTACTTTATTTTCATCATTAAATTTTGTATTACGTTTCTTTTCTATACGCTTCTTCCGTACAGTCTTCTGTTTCACTACTGAGCTAGTCTGCTCATTACTGCACTCCCCTATTTCTAACGGAACTGACTGAAAGGCAGTCGCACTGTCCCCAACACGCACAGACATCCCACCAACAGATACCCCGCCACTCACACGCTCCCGACCACCACCACGCTCACGACCCCGCTCACGTGCCCCACCAGCATCACGAACACGGCCACGGTGACCATCACCACGACGCTCACGGCCACGCTCACACTCACCCTCACTCTCACGATCACCCTCACGACCAAGCACACCCCCACGCCCACTCTCACCCTCACGAACCCCCTCATGCCCACGATCACCCTCACGACCACGCACACCCTCACGCCCACGCCCACTCTCACCCTCACGAACCCTTTCATGCCCACGATCACCCTCACGCCCACGCTCACAGCCACTCACGCTCAC
Source organism: Ascaphus truei (assembly GCA_036426205.1). Lineage (NCBI taxonomy): Eukaryota > Metazoa > Chordata > Amphibia > Anura > Ascaphidae > Ascaphus > Ascaphus truei. The sequence goes on along the minus strand of WSYH01002177.1, from coordinate 9,813 downwards.
TTCCACTACTGTCATCCACAACAACACGTTACACAATCACTGACAAATAAAAAATACACAACGAAATGGCACACCAAAATACAAATATACACACTAACTAACACACAATAGTTCTGCAACAATCACAACAATACACAATCCTTTCTAACTTACTATCAACTGCAGCTCTCGCAACGCAACTTGCCTGTGTGTCTCACTTCCGCACACCAACACAGACACTAATTAGAAGAACAGCAACATTTAAATACGCTTTTGGAAGTTTGATTGTCTCGCGAGAATCTCGCCGTGACGACAACTAAGTTCAAAGAAAGGTCAAATAAACATCGTCACGTATGATCATTTATGAAAAAAAAACAGTAGCGAAAAAATCGCTGCGACATTATCGCCGAGTTTCAAAAACGGAATATGATTCCTCATCGTGGCTTTATGAATACCGTCATAGGATCACCGCAAACATCGCCATTTTAAAAATCATGGCGATTTTTTCTATGAATGTTCTCTGAATAAGGCCCTGTGTGTTCTGCTTCTACAGAGGGGAGCTAGAGAAACAAATGCAAACTATTGCAGCCCACCAGAGATCACAGGCGGTGAGGAGGGGTGCAGAGAGAGCAGTAAAACAACAATAAAAAACCCGAAAATGATTAGATATTTTAAAATCTGATTTTGAAAGTGTGAAAATGTTTTTTTTATTTTCAGTTACAGGCAGGGCTCTGGGGGTGACAGTCATTCTGCTTTGCTCTGCATGAGGGCACACATTGCATGTGTGATTAGATAAGGTGACAATGACGCGGCAAAGATAATACAAAGGTATGGGCGGTACAACCTCCCCTAATTTCTCATTTAATGTTCATAAGGGATGTCAGTACAGTATAATAAACTATGACAATGATTTAGCAAACACTTATGTCTCTGGTTATGTTTCTTTAAGGTATCAATGGTCTTGTTTTAATGTATGAATTACAGTATATCACTGTCTCTAGTTTAATTTGGTCTTATGTGGGCAGGTGCCAGAAAACTTAGGACCTAGGACAAACAGCGAAAAACTGGGACTGTCCCGGCTAAACCAGGACATCTGGTCACCATACCCACAGGGTTAATGGAAGTTGCAGAAAGCGAAGAAAAACAGAAATGGATGAGGAACACAGAAAAATCATAAAACCATATATTATGTACTTCCTAAAAACCTAAATATACATCTAATATAAGAACAGCACCCATTGTTTCCTTACAGGGGCCTGGCGTAAAGCTCACCATGCTTATTCTGAAGCCAGGGTCACGATTGATGTGTGAATGGCCCCCGATAGCATTAACTCAGCCCCCTTTCCAAATCACTCCAAGTCCTATAATATTTCCTTCACTTTATTGGAAAAGGCAGCAGAATACAGGTTCTTGTGAATGGTGTGTAGTAGTGATTTGTAGTTAGAAGCAGGTAGAAAGAAATGGCCTTGCCATAGGAGAGTAACAGGGATGCGTGCTGTACTCGCAGTCTGTAGGGTGGAAAAGGAAGTGAGGAGCAATGTGGGTAAAAGGAATAGTCTAGGGACAGACTATCTGTGAACAAAACGGGGGAGGGCAGACTAGCCCATTCTGGTATGGATCTCAGAGGCTGCAGTAGCAACTCACTGATTACATGGCCAGAGGCAAGAAATGCAACATTGTTACATATCACACAGGCACAGTGTGTGTGTGCAAACTCCATGCAGCTGAAAATAAGAACTGACAGGCAGAAGCTGCAAAGGAAAGAGGGGGGTGAAACAGGGATGTGGTTCTTGTTCTATGACAATGCTACATTTCAATATAATATATATTATAGATAGTAATAGAAAAAAAAAGATACATATTTTTGCATTTACTTTGCAATTTTCATATAATAATATTTTTTTTTCTTATATAACTTTATTTAGAGTTTTGGAGTCACTTCCCCCAATAACTTACAATCTAATTTTGCTGCTTAAGGCACAAGGAGATAAGGTGACTTGTCCAAGGTCACAAGGAGCTGTCACCTGCTTCCAAGACATTGTTATGATCACCAAGTTACTCCTTTAGCCCATATACAAAGGAATTCATCACCTTTTCTTCTTCTTCGATGCCAGAGCACCCTGTAACACTGTGCAGGATCTCTTCCAGCTTTGGGCACAATCAGACTACAATTTAAACTACGTTATCCTGTGTTTAAAAAACATAATGTATTTTAGGTATTGCACCTTTTATGTGCTTTGTATATAGATGCTTTTTAAGAGTATGTTGCAGTGGTGGAACAATAGCCATTATATTAGGTTCAGCTGACCTTAAGGGTGGCTATTTACTTGTGGTAATGTGGGGCACCCCTGTGTATTCTGGGGTACGTGGGTCCAAAAACATGCGAGTTATACTATTTCGTACGTTGCAAAACTGATAGGGTAGGAGAGTCTTTTTCAAACAAATCCCCCTTTCCTTTGAAAGAAAAGTGGAAGTTTGAGTGTATATATAAAAAGATGGTGATACTGTACTCAGCATTTGTAATTAAACAATTAGTGGTAAATGTATCCCTAGCCCCACTATTCAACTACAATCAAATTTATGTATGCCATTATTCTAATGGTCTTAGACTAGTACAGGGTAAATAATTAGGGTGACCATTCATCCCGTTTTTGCCGGGACAGTCCCGGTTTTTGCTGGGCTGTCCCGGTTTCCCGTCCGTCTCTGGAATGTCCCGGTTTGTCTCCCTGGTTCGCGGGGGAGTCGGCGACGGGGGCCGGGGGTGCGCGGAAGGAGCGCGTGGCGGCGGCGCCAAGGAGGAGGATGATGCGGCAGCCGGGTAGTATTTTTTTCATGTTAGAATGCCGGGGGGGCTGGGCTTAGAGAGTAGAAGCAGGGGATTGGTTGGAGGTCAGAGGATCTCGGGGGCGGGGCTTAGTACCGGGCCGGATGGAGTGAGCTGCTTCTCAGTGAGAGAGAAAGGTGTGTGTGTGTGTGTGTGTGTGCTCTGCCTGTCTGTGTGTGTCCTGTCTGTGTGTGTGTGTGTGTGTGTGTGTGTCCTGTCTGTCTGTGTGTGTGTCCTGTCTGTCTGTGTGTGTGTCCGGTCTGTCTGTGTGTGTGTCATAGGAGGAGCTGAGGGGAAGGTATGAGGAGGGGGAGATATGAGAAGCTGAGGGGAAGGTATGAGGAGGGGGAGATATGAGGAGCTGAGGGAAAGGTATGAGGAGGGGGAGATATGAGGAGCTGAGGGGGAGGTATGGGGAAGGTATGAGGAGCTGAGGGGGAGGGATGGGGAAGGTATGAGGAGGGGTGGGGAAGGTATGAGGAGGGATGGGATGGGGAAGGTAGGGGGGGGGGGAAGGTGTAAGGCCGCCACCCACGGCGCCCGCTTCTGCCCTTACCTCCGCCGCCGGGCCGCGTGGCGTCCGGTCCCGTGGTCTTTCCTCTCTCCCTCCATCGGCTCCCGCACATGCGCGCCGCCGGGGCAGACCCCCGCGCGCGTCGACGGCTTCTGCCTTCCTTCCTGGCATGCTCCCGCCTCCCCTTCAGTCACGTGAACGCCACTATGTCCATCTCCACTGCCGCCAATGTACTTGTTCCTCCCACACCTGCCCTGCATCCTGCCTCAGCCTATCAGCGCTCTACCTTCATCTGACATCACCGCTGGTAGTTCTCATTGGCTCCTATCAGTATTTAGTGCTACCAGCCCAGAGCTGATTGCTGAGCATAGTCAGTCTCTGGTTGTGCTTGCTACAAGCTACTTCGCAGTCTACTCTTGTATTCCGTTACAGACCCTTGCTTGAACCTGGACTTCCGACCTCTGGCTGTAAGGAATCCGCTCCTCGGTTTACTGTTTGCCTTACCTTGCAGACGTGTGCAGTCTTGGAACACTTCCCCTGATATTTACTGCAGCCTTGATTCACTCACCAAAGCAATACTGCCACACACCCCTTCTGCCATTGGTTCTCTGACCTTTAAGTACTGCTTTCCCACAATGCTCCCTGCCGAGCATAGTCCTTCCTGGATGTCTCTGTGTTCTGCCATAAGCCTTGTCTTGTCTGTCTCCTTGGTTCCTGAGACCGGCTGCTAGTGTCACGCAGCGGTCTGTTCCTGTGCTGAAGCGGAGTACTCTCCTTGTTGTCTTCAGCTCCCTGGTTCCTGTGACCGGCTGCTAGTCTCATGCAGCGGTCAGTTTCTGTTTCCTGTGCTGAAGCTGAGTACTCTCCTTGTTACTTCAGCTCCTTGTTTCCTGTGACCGGCTGCTATATTCACGCAGCGGTCTGTTCCTGTCGCCTGTGCTGAAGCGGAGGTTTCCCCTGTGTTTCTTCAGCTTCCTGGTTCCTGGGGCCTGCATGCTCTTTCCCTATTGCAGAGGCCGTGTCCTGGTTCCTGCGCTGAAACGGAGGATTTCCCAGCCCGCTCAGGACTCTTGCGCTGAAGCACTGGTTTACCAGTGCAGCTAGGCGGTGTGCTACTCTGGTCTGTCTACCACCTCCTGAGACCAGTAACATGGGCCATGGTCGCCGCACGCGCAGAAGCCACTCCCGCGCTCCTAAGCTGAAGCGGGGCTCTCCTGACTACCTGTTGCCGAACTCCTGCTTGAACAACGTTTACCCTGATGTCTCCAGTCCTGACCCTGGTGTGTCCACCGACGATGCTGTCTTCTCCAATCCTGATCCTGCTACGTACGACTACGAACTGTGCAATCCGGATCCGCCTGCGCGGTCTAAGGTCGGTGCTTTTACAACCCCACCTCAGCCACGCGGTCTGACCCAGGTTTGTGGCGAGCACAGCCGTGACACTGGCACCCTCGAACCCCGGCTCGCCTTACGGACTTCTACCTTCTCCTCGACCTTGGCTTTGGACTTCGACTACTCTTGATCTCTCCGACCCGGACTCTGGCAAGTACCTCTACGATTCTACACTCCTGCCCCGAACCAGGCTATCCACACTACTCTGCTTACCGGACCCGCTCACGCGGCTGTAGGGCGGTGGTTTTCCTGTATCCTCACCTCGGCCTTGCGGTCCAGTCCGGTTTGTGGTGAGCACTCCTATAGTCCCGTGACATTATGCTCAGCCCAACAGACCTGGACTCCGCCGAGGTGGGTCGACGCTTAAGCGAACACGATGGCCTGTTCAAAGAAGTAGAGACTTGTCTCTCTCAAAATAACCAGCGTATGGAACTGCTCCAAAGCTCCTTAGGTACCATTTCGGAACAACTCAAATCTCTTCTGTCTTATCCTGATACCGCTGCCGCTCCTCCTGCTCCTATCTTCTCCCCACCGGCACCTCAAACTCACCCTTCTGAACCTCGCCTACCAACTCCCAATCGCTATGCGGGAGAGCTTTCAGCATGTCGTGGTTTCCTGGGACAGTGTTCCATCCAATTTGAGCTTCTACCCTCTCATTTTCCTTCTCCCCGTTCCCAGGTCGCGTACATTAACTCGCTGTTGACCGACGAGGCCTTGGCCTGGGCTACACCCATATGGGAGCAACAGCCGGATCTGACTTCCAACCTGGACCGCTTCTGTGCTGAATTTCAGAGGGTGGTCGATACACCAGGTAGGAGGTTAACAGCCGCATCTTCTCTCCTCAATGTTATGCAGGGAAATCGCTCTGTGGCTCGCTACGCACTAGAATTCTGCACTATTGCGGCAGAAACAAGGTGGAATGATGAAGCGCTCGCCGCAATGTTCTGGCAGGGCTTAAATGACTCCCTCAAAGATGAACTGGCTGCCCTGGAGCGACCTACAGCAATGGAGGAACTCATCGCGCTCTGTATCCGTATGGATCAGCGGCTCCAGGAGCGAAGAGCAGAGAAAGGAAAGTGTAAAAAAGGTAACCAACCCACTTCCTTCCCACATACAGCTCCATTGGAGCCTGCCGCCGTATCTACTGAAGAACCCATGCAGCTGGGTGGGACTCGCCTTTCGTTGATTGAAAGACTACACCGGCGTCAGGCGGGCCTCTGCCTTTACTGCGGAAATAGTGGACACCTGGTGAGTACCTGTCCGTCTAAGTCGGGAAACGCCAGCCCCCAGTGAGTACTGGGAGAACTACACTGGGTATGGTAACCTCTCCTTCCTCTCCCAAACTACCATCTAAGATACTCCTTCCTATAACCCTATCAGGAGGCTTCGGGGACATCACCACACAGGCCTTCCTAGACTCCGGTTCTGGTGGAAACTTTGTCGATCAGGGTTTTGCTGAGAAGAACCAGATTCCTCTGGTAGCCAAGGATCGGCCCGTGGGCCTTGAAGCCATTGACAGTAGGCCTTTGCAGCCCGCATTTATTTCACAGCAGACCATTCCCCTCCGTCTCAAGATGACTGGTCACCATTCCGAACATATTCAGTTGGATGCCATCCACATGCCGGCTTTAGATGTGATATTGGGTCTCCCCTGGCTCCAACACCATAACCCCCAGATCGACTGGCTCCAGTCACAACCCATCACCTGGAGAGACCGGTGTCGAGACATTTGTCTGGATTCACCTAAGGCTCTAGTAGGAGCCACACGTCCGGAATCTAAGAATCCCCTCCTTCCGGACCACTACTGGGAGTACAGAGACGTCTTCGACAAAATTCAGGCGGAGGAATTACCACCCCATCGCGCCTACGATCGGAATATGATTCCTCATCGTGGCTTTATGAATACCGTCATAGGATCGCCGCAAACATCGCCATTTTAAAAATCATGGCGATTTTTTTTATGAATGTTCTCTGAATAAGGCCCATGATGTTTTAATAAAGTGTGTATAAACTGCAGATTTCAAATGTAAGGCAGGATATATTCTGTAAGCCCGGGATGGAATTCCTCGGACATACAGATGTGATATGGGTGAATAAGCTGGGGGTATTTTCATGCCTGCACTTCAAAGGGGTTTCACTGATTTTGCGACCCCCAGTCTAACGAAGTGTCTGGGATGAAAAGGCCCAGAGACCCATAATGTATACACGGACGGCATTGTGATGTATAATAGATGCCGGACCATTGACACCTCTGGGCCAAATCTCAGACTCAGAGGCACCAAGGTATGGGAGTAGCTCAGGTATGCTAAGTGGCATGGGCGTCAAACTGACCCATGCTCTTTGCACACCGGAAAGCCTTTTTGCCCGGTCTTATGAACTGTGGGCAACACGGCTATTGGGGGGTTAAATTGTTCTCACGAGGGATTGGAGCCACATGTCAAAGATAGCCTTGGCCAGTCTAGAACTGCGGCTCCTGAGGTATCCCCGGGGTGATTCGTGATTTTCGAGCCATGATGTAAAGACGCAAGTCTTTGTTCCAGCACAGCGGCAACTGGTCCCGGAGAGAAGGGGTTAATAACAACGTAACCAAGGATTTGCCCCAAACTTCGGAATTCGTTTACCCTGGTGACTCTTGAATGAATTCTAACGAATCTTAACGAAATTCTTTGAGGTGGCTGAGATATTACATAGTTACATAGTAGATGAGGTTGAAAAAACACATAGGTCCATCAAGTTCAACCTATGCTAAATTTAGACAACAGATACTTTATCCTATATCTATACTTACTTATTGATCCAGAGGGAGGCAAACAAAAAACCCCATTAATGGGGAAAATTAATTCCTTCCTGACTCCAAGAATTGGCAATCAGATTAATCCCTGGATCAACATCATTCCCATGTATACTTATTTGGTATATCCCTGTATACCTTTCTCATCTAAAAAGATGTCCAACCTTTTTTTGAACAAATCTATTGTATCTGCCATCACAGTCTCTATGGGTAATGAATTACACATTTTAACTGCCCTTACTGTAAAGAACCCTTTCCTTTGTTGCTGGTGAAATTTCCTTTCCTCCAACCTTAAGGGATGGCCCGAGTCCTTAGTACTGCCCGTGGGATGAATAGTTCTTTTGAAAGCTCCTTGTATTGTTCCCGAATATATTTGTATATAGTTATCATATCCCCTCTTAGACGCCTCTTTTCTAATGTAAATAAATCTAATTTAGCTAGCCTCTCCTCATAAGTTAGATTGCCCACCCCTTTATTAATTTGGTGGCTCTTCTCTGCACTGTCTCTAGTTCCATAATGTCTTTTCTTAGAATTGGTGCCCAAAATTGTACTCCATATTCAAGGTGTGGTCTTACTAATGCTTTGTAAAGGGGCATAATTATGTTTACTTCCCTTCCATCCATTGCCCGTTTGATGCAAGATAAGATCTTGTTTGCCTTTGCAGTTACTGCATGACATTGGGCACTATTGCTAAGCCTGCAGTCTTCAAGCACTCCTAAATCCTTCTCCATCACGGATTCCACCAATATATCTCCATTTAATTTGTAAGTCGCCTTTTTATTCTTGTATCCCAAATGCATAACTTTACATGTATCTGTATTAAACCTCATCTGCCATTTACCTGCCCACGTTTCCAGTCTCTCCAAGTCCTTCTGAAGAGAAATTACATCCTGCTCTGATTCTATTACTGTACCTTACACAATTTAGTATCATCAGCAAAGATGAAGACTTTGCTCTCGATCCCAACCTCAAGGTCATTAATAAACAAGTTAAAAAGCAGGGGTCCCAGTACCGATCCCTGAGGTACTCCACTCACGACTTTAGCCCAACCTGAAAAAGTTCCATTTATGACAACCCTCTGTTGTCTGTCCTTTAACCAGTTTTCAATCCAGGTGCATATATTATTACTGAGTCCAATTTTCTTTATTTTGCTGACTATTACTAATAATTTTGTTTTCCATTAGGTATTCCTGAATATTATCCCGTTTTAAACCTTCAAGTAGTTTCCCTGCTATTGAAGTAAGGCTTACAGGTCTATAATTTCCCGTTTGTTATCTAGCTCCCTTTTTAAATATACAGTAGGCACCACATCTGCTTTACGCCAATCTTGTGGTACTGAGCCTGTGGAAATGGAGTCCTTGAATATTAAATATAATGGTTTGGCTATTTCTGAGATTAACTCTTGAGAACTCTTGGATGTATGCCATCTGGGCTAGGTGCCTTATTTACTTTAATTTTTTCAAGTCGCTTATGAACTTCTTCCTCAGTTAACCAATTGTTCATTAATATGGAGGTTGTGGCTTCCTCCTGCGGCACTACTATTGAACTTAATTCTTCTCTGGTAAAAAACCTTTTCTAATAATGTTTTAAAGACTGCCCATTTATCTTCTACATTTTCCCTGCAAAAACATCATCCCATTGTATTACTACTAGATTAGACCTCAGTTTATTAAGATCTGCCTTTCTAAATTATAAAGTCTTTGTTGAACCCAATAAATCTATTTTTTGATAATTTATTTCAAATGAGACCATGTTATTATCACTGTTACCCAAATGTTCCAGGACTTGAATATTTGTTATTCCTTCTACATTGTTTGATATGACCAAATCCAGTATTGCCCCTCTCCTGGTTGGTTCCTTAATAATTTGGGTCATATATTTGTCTTTAAGCACCCCCAAAAACCTGTTTCCTTTTGTTGTAATGCTAATCTCATTGCCCCAGTCTATGGGCTCTATGCAGTAAGCGCCGAAAAAGTGCAATCGCCTAGGGTTGCCGATAGGCCTTATTTTGGCGATTTGCCCTCGCAGTATTCAGTAAGGGCCGAATCCATGCCGATCCCTGCCGAATCACTGCGAAAGCAAAACTGCCGATGAGCCTGTGCTGAAACAGCCTGGCTCCCGATAACCTGCCGATAAGCCCTTTCTACCTATAAGTGTTGCAGCAGAGAGAGACCAGCCACTCTCTCAGCGCAAACATCAGAAAAATATAAAGTATTTATAAACAACTTTTATTCATAGTGTACATGTGCAGGGGGTCTCCGGAGCTGAACCGCATTGGTTTCAGGTCCAGGGACCCCCTGCTTCCCGAGATAC
>WSYH01002176.1:76218-94110 GCA_036426205.1 Ascaphus truei | reverse complement strand
TCACTGTCCCCCCTGCATCTCACATCACATCACTGTCCCCCCTGCACCTCACCTCACTGTCCCCCCCTGCACCTCACCTCACATCACTGCCCCCCCTGCATCTCACATCACTGTCCCCCCTGCACCTCACATCACTGTCCCCCCCGCACCTCACCTCACATCACCCCCAGCACCAAACATCACCCGCCTGCACCTCACAGGAGGGGGGAGAGAGACCAGGGGGAACAAGTGCAACAAATACAAATGTTCAATCACCTGTGCGCAGCAGGGGGGGGGGGTTAGTGGAGCCAGGAGGGGAGACAGGACAGGGGGAACCAGCGCTACCAAATCTGTTACGGGTTAACGCGTCCAAAGAACGTTAACTCCCATTGACTTGAATGAGAGTTGACGCTCGTTCAAATGTGTTAAAAGTCTAATGGAGCTTAATAAATAATACCGCATGAAACAGAATGTTTTATTGCTTCAATTTATTCGCACTTTAATTTTTGCACATTTGATCATTAATCTAACCTTCATCCGAACGGTATCCTATATATCCAAAACAAAATACTTCTTCAAGCCACTGTGCGTGTGTGTATGTACACATATACACATATATATATATACACACACACACACAAATATATATATACACACACACACACGAGCCAGGATGCCGGCTGTTTAGCAAGCCAGGGGGGGAGACAGAACAGAGGGAATTAGGGAACCAGCGAGGCAGTGAGCGCTACCAAAATCCGCTGAGGGGGGTGTGGGGGGATGAGGGGGGTGTGGGGGGACGAGGAGGGTGCCGGGCTGCCGGCTCATTAGCAAGCCAGGAGGTGAGACGGGGCAGAGGGAACTCACCTGTTAGTCTGAAGAGTGGAACTGAACAGCTGCGGGCAAGTTATTGATATGAAGTGATTCCTTCCAATCCTCCTGTCCTGTGATGACTGTCTGTCGGTGATGATGTGTGTAGTGTCCTCCTGTGATGACTGTCTGTGTCCTCCTGTGTTGTTCCCCTCCAAAGCACTTGACCAGTCGGCTTCTTTCATCCCCCCCAGACCCTCTGCAGACCCCCTCAAGATGCGGCGCCGCGAAGGTGAGAGTTAGATTGTCGGCTGAGTGCTTCTCCACATGCTGTGCAGACCCCATGCGGAGAAGCACTCCTCCGACAATCTAAAGTTGTGCAGGATACGGGGGAAGGTAGGGAGATGTATTGTATGGGTAGTGTACTGGTGCACTTCACTGCAATGTTCACAGTGGCCACTGGGTGTCACTATAGCTGTCAGGTTTTTTGTACAGGTGACATCGAGATTTAATAGTAGCCCAAAAAATAGCGGCTGAAAATTAAAATAGCCCAAAAAAACGCAACCCGCAACCAGCTAAGATTTCCCGCGGAACAGGGTCTCAAGATAGCCCAATTGGGCGGGAAACTAGCGGACTTGGCAACACTGGATAAGACTCTTTGACACCAAAACCAAAGGACTTAATGCGGACATGGGTTTTCTCACATCCTATCAAAATTGCTTGTAATTATCCTTCTTGCCTCTATTCTTATCCACACTTTCTCTCCCCTCCCCCAGTATGACTCCCCCTCCCCACCTTTCTTTGACACTGTCCCCTGGCTTCAAACACTTAACACCCTCACCTTATCTACAGTAAATATTTGTTGTTTTTTTTCTTTTTCCTCTCTCCACACTGTTTTAGCTATTGAATCCTTTGTATATCAGTATTGCTTGACCTGAAGGAGAGGATAACTCTCGAAAGCTTGTCCTATGGCATAAATTGTTAGTCCAATAAAAAAGGTATCACCTAATACTGAAGAACTCATTTATTCTGCACTAATATATATATATAGTCAATGAAAAAATAGTTTGCACTCACAGTTTCTCAAATGAAGGCAGATGCTCGTCCCATATAGAAACATGTACAGGGTAACAATGTCCAACACTGGAGGTTAACCCCCCAACAAATGGCCTAAAAATGGCTCGAGTATAATACAAAAGAAACCTATAGTATAAATAGGTCAACAATACATAATGGGGTTACCATAAAAATAAGGTTGGACATGGCAGTCCCACACACAAACAGACATGGGACCACCTTGGAAGTGTATTCGCAAAAAGAATCTTGTGCACAATCTGTGCAATGGATAGTGACAATAGAATTGGCAACATCTGCAAGGATCCCCCTTTGCTATGCTACAAACGTGGGCGCAATTTGGGCGATATGTTTACGCAATCTGATCCAGTCACTAAATATGCCAGTACTAAGTGCTGGCTCTGCAGAAAACCAGGAGTTTACCGGTGTCATGGATGTACTAATTGTGTTTTTTTGCAAACCGGTACCAGTTTTTCGCATCCGCACAGTGGGGCACAATTTAAGATTAGACATTTCATGAACTGCGAGACACGTTTTGTCGTGTATATGATCAGATGTCCCTGCGGCCTCCATTATATTGGGAAAATGTCTAGGATGCTCAAAGAACGCCTTGCAATACATCTCTCTACTATTCAAAAAGCTTTATCAAGTCCTGACAACACTGAGTTTGCGTGCCTCCCTGTGGCCAGACATTTTAAGCTGCTTAAGCATCCCTTGGCAACTATGCGCTGCATGCCTATTTTCCATGTGCCTCCCCTGCATCGAGGAGGTGACAGGAATAAAATCCTGTTGCAGCAAGAGGCCAGATTAATTTATGAGTTAAGAACTATGGCACCCCTCGGTTTAAGTGAAGATCTCAAGCTGGGCTGTTTTTTGTAATTGTTTTATTTGCCCTGCTCTGCTTTTTCTTCCATACCCACTTGTGTTTTTTTCCTGTTTTTCATTCACTGTTTTTCACTTATTGCACTTCCAAGGTGTTCCTATGTCTATCTGTGTGTGGGACTGCCATGTCCAACCGTCTTTTTATGGTAACCCCATAATGTATTGTTAACCTATTTATACTATAGGTTTCTTCTGTATTATACTCGGCCCATTTTTCGGCCATTTGTTGGGGGGTTAACCTCCAGTGTTGGACATTGCTGTCTCTCTCTCATTTAGCTCCTCTGTGTGTTCTGTCCTGCTAGTAGCTTAAGGGGTTACAGTGTTTTACTTGCTGGGCGGCACCCTTGCCTTACCAGTTCTGTAGTTTGGCCACTAGGATATCGAGCCGCTCAACTATTGACATTTGCATACACATGATGCCTACATGCAGAGCTGCTCGCATTGGTCTGTCTGGCTGTCAGTATCTGCATTTGCCTTTCATTGGTCTGCTGGCCTGAGTAGGCGGTGCTCACACAGTTGTAGTTAATTTCATTGATTGTTTTTCATTTGGTGCAGGTGTTTTTTTAGTCACTGGTGGGGGTATATTAAGGGGTCTGGATTAGTCACTGGTTGCACTGCCCTGAGGAAGGTCCCACTCTGAGGACTGAAACGTTGGCTGCCCTGTGTTGTTAATACACTTTATTTACTTCATTATATTGCGGTGTGCTGTCTCTTCCTTACCTGGATTTCCCTGGTTACCATGTATGTATGTATGTTTTTTTGGGGGGGCACTGAATTGGTACTGCAGGCCTGCGGGGAACACCCGAGGGCCACCGCCGGCCTATAGTATCATTGCTGTGCATGTACTGTATGATAGGGTTGTTGGTGTAATAGATTTTATGTATATGTATATATATGTATATATATATGTAAATATACTGTATGCTCATTTGCATGTCTTAAGTCCACCCGCAACCCCCCCCCCCCCACAAGCCCTAAACAGCCACCAAGGGTCAAATACCCCCTTCACCCACCCCCGCTACCCACAATAAACCTGGCACAGCTGGTTAACCCCTTCATTGCCTTAGCGGTTAGCCGCTAAGGTAATGAAGTGGGCTGTAAATGCATTTTTCCTGCCTCGGATGCATGCTGGGGGGCTCCGGTGCTGGTATTAATGGGTATCAGCTCCGGAGACCCCCGGCATCAATCCCAGGCAGGAAAAAGGCCTGATTTTTTCTAAATGTCGCCCTTTCCGATGCTTCTCCCCCACCAACTTGCCAACTTGAGTTGCCGTGACGGATTGCCGTGAAAATCTCCATTCTAGAGCGGCGAAACACTGCTCGGGGCTACTAAAATTGAGCGGGTTTGAAAACATGGCGAGTAGCGGCGAAAAGTGCCTTTTTGCCGCGCCTCTGGCGGAAAAAAAACAACCGCCAAGATACTTGGCGTTTTTTTCGCTTTTCGCCAACTTCTCGGGGCTTACTGATTCGTGAGAGGCATTTTTGGCGCAAAAAAAAAAACAATCCTGGAGCATTGGACAAACTTACAGGAAACCTGACTTCTTTTGTAATGCAGCCAGAACAGGTAAATGTGAATGTTGTGTTGTTTTCATATTTGTTCCCTGTTCGTCTACATATCACAGACCACTTTAGTGATAATGGTTATGCAGAACAAACCAAACATGTAAATTGTGTTGTAGGCCTTTCTGGCAGCTAATAGGTTAAAAAGCAATCCTCATTTTTTTTTATATATATAATCTGAGCCATGAGAATGTCCAGAAGTCTAATGGGGTTTTTTATCCAAAAATGACCGTGGAGTTTGCCTGAAACAACCTTGCCAGACAGCCAATCATAAGGGGTGATGTCATGGTGATGTGGCTGGACTTGCATTTCCCTGGTCCTATCACAATGATGTCACAGTTTGCCATTGGCCAACTAATACTTGACGTTTTCTCCTTAACCCCTTTTACTGCCTATTCCACATTATTGTGCATGTGCTTCAGCCCTTCCTGGCAGCAACAGGGTTAAATTACTGTCCCTTTGTGTCTATTTCAAATATATTTTGTTTCCTTTACTGCATTTTGCCATTTGTGTTTTTGGCATACAAATAAAAAGCAAAAACCCTTGCGCTATTATTTTACTATAAATACATATATATCTATATCTATATAATTGAAAATTGTGAGATTGTTAATAGATATGGTGAATCTGATTGGTCCGTGGGTCCGTCCGCCCCCCCCCCCCCCCCCCCCCCCCCCCCCTCATTGGCCAACAGGTACGCTCCATTGTGACACACACATACACACACACACACACACAGACATTGGTCCCTGTGTCCGCCCGCCCATAGTCAGCCTCCCACACGACTCTCATTGGCCAAAAGGTACAGTGACATCACTGACACACACCTACTTCACTGTCACACACTCACAGACACACGATACCCCCAGAGAGCATCATATGAGACTTGACCCCTGCGGAGTCCTTGGTAAGTTTAATCCATCTCACACAGTCACCCCTGTCTACACACTCATACATGAGACTATCAACCCTGTATAATATTTAACCTTCCTGCCTGCTCCACACTCCCTCTGGCTGCACTCTTCCTTCACTTAGCCGCGCAGCTGGCTTCTTCACCTAATAAAAATACATAGCACACACTGCCGCCCCTCTGCCTGCACTCTCCCTTCACTTTGAAAAATGCATAGCTCCGCACACACGCCCGCCCGGCCCGCACACATGGCCTTCACCCCACTGTAACCAACACCCTCCACACCACACCTCCGTCCTCCGCCCGCTACATAAAAATTTTCGCCTTCACAATCTTTACAGCTATGCACTTATCATAATAAAAATATCACCATCCACATAATGTCCGCCTTCAAGTATCTTTCCGCTTCACAGAGCACTTTTTATTTCCACATACACACAACCTGCACGCACAAAATGGCCGCCCGCCTTCACCTACTATGCTTTCACGAACTTCACCTAATTTAATTTCCAACCTCCTCCCTCCTCCCTCCTCGGAGCGCGCTCTAGGCACTTCCGGTGCTTCCTGGACGCTGCTGCCACCTGAGCAGAAGTGAGAAGATGCTCCCTGCTGGTGGCGGATGTTGCTGCGGGGCGTCTGTTTTTGTCCCCGCCCCCACAGCTCCGTTTTTGTCCCCCCCATCCCACAGCTCCGTTTTTGTCCCCCCCACCCCACAGCTCCGTTTTTGTCCCCCCCACCCCACAGCTCCGTTTTTGTCCCTCCCCCCCACAGCTCCGTTTTTGTCCCTCCCCCCCATAGCTCCGTTTTTGTCCCTCGGCCAGCCCCCACAGCTCCGGTTTTGTCCAGCCCCCGCAGCTCTGTTTTTGCCCCCCCCCCTCCAGCTCCGTTTTTTGTCCCCCCACCCTCCAGCTCCGTTTTTGTCCCCCCCACCCTCCAGCTCCGTTTTTGTCCCCCCCACCCTCCAGCTCCGTTTTTGTCCCCCCCACCCTCCAGCTCCGTTTTTGTCCCCCCCACCCCCAGCTCCGTTTTTGTCCCCCCCCCCCCCCCTCCAGCTTCCGTTTTTGTCCGTCCCCCCCCCATCACCGTCGTTTTGTCCCCCCACTCCACTCCGTTTTTGTCCCCCCCTCCAGCTCAGTTTTTGTGCGTCGTCCCCCTCCAGCTCCGCTTTTGTCGTCGCCTCCCTCCAGCTCCGTTTTTGTCCCCCCACTCCAGCTCCTTTTTTGTCCCCCCCCCCTCCGCTCCATTTTTGTCCCCCACCCCACACAGACCAGTGAGTGACGAAGAGAGAGGGAGCCAGAACAAAATCCCGGGCAACACTGGTCTCTCAGCTAGTATACATACACATATAACATACCCAAAAGACAGGGGTGCCCAATGCTACATCCAATTGACAAACATTTGGCAATAACTTGTATAAAGTACAAATACTTAAATATAATAACATTTTCTTGGTTATTTAGTTAACCCATTGGCCAAAGCCAATGTCAAGTACATACAACGTCAAGGTATAACTAAATTTGCAGGTCCTAACACAAACTGTGAACCTTTCATTTTACCTCTGTATGAGGAAACAACCTCAGTGGGTCTTGTCCATACAGCTCTGAGGGGGGGGTCACCTTGATGTGTGTTGGTTTTGGTTTGAGTTCTAGTGAATGTGTGTGTTATGTTATAGTATTGTCAGATGTGTTTCAGTTCATGGAATTAAGGTCATTGGCAGCAAAGTACTAAAAGGACTGCATGCATGGTGCGCTGTAGAAGAGAGAGTAAGAAACCCACAAGGCAGTAGGAGAGCTGCAATATATACTCACAAACACACAGTAAAATGTACATAAAATAGTCTCTTGGAACGTAAAGGCCATAAATTCTCCAATAAAAAGAAACAAAATTGTTCGACACCTGAAAAAATAAGGACAGATATTGCACTAGTTCAGGAAACCCACCTGAATGAAGAACGAAAGTAAAACTTAACGGGACTGGGTGGGAAATGGAAAGAAGGGAGGTGTAGCAATTCTAATTAATAAAGCACTGCCTCTGGAAATAATAACTTCCTCTGGGACACGACAGGGAGACTGGTGCAATGCAGAGTAAAAATACACAAACAGAATAAACATTTATAATCTTTATGGCCCCAATGAGAAAAGCCAGAGCATTTTCCAGAGCACGGTGGAAAAAATATTGAAAGACAAAAAGTACAATACTATGGTGGGCGGAGATTTTAATGTATCTCCAGATCCATTGTTAGACAAATCAGCGCAAAATAACACAGAGGGACTAAATCCAGGACAGAAGAGTATTAAAACTCTGCTGAATGGCTAAAGGTGATGGACTGCTGGAGGTTACTAAATCCCATAGGGAGGGAGTACTCCTTTTTCTACCATCCTCATAATCCTATCTAAGACTCGATTCTTTTTTAATAGTACATCTAATCCATAACCTGGGTATGGCTTCCTTGAAAACATCTTAATTTCGACCTGTCTCCAGTCTGGATAGGACTAAATTTTGGCAGAAAGAACCCAAAATAGGATGAAGTTTCCCGTCACAGTTTATATCACAATGAGGAGTTTTAAAGCTTTCCTACTAATGGTACAAATGGTACTAATTCAAGGACAATAACAATGCAAACCAAAAAGAAGAGATTGATTGGGAAACTGCAAAGGCGGTGCTAAGGGAGGTATAAGTCCTTTTCAAATAAAAAAGGAAGGAAATAGACAGGGAATTCAGGAAAGCTAGTGACGAGCTGAGCGAAGCATCACAGAGCTTTAACTAACCATCTTGGCCACAAAAAGGTTTAAAAAAAAAAGGGCTATGCGAGATATGGCTGCAAAAAGGAAATAAAAAAAATGCAATATAAGACTTTAATCTATATGAGATATGGAATAAAGTCAAACTAATGGGGATTTAGTCAGGAACTACACACTCATCTAAACATATAACGAAAATACAGAAAGCTAATGGGGAATCTTAACTGAACCCAAAGAATATCTTTAGCATTTCAAGAATATGTATCAAAATTATATGGAAAAGTAAGGAAAATGCAAGGTAATGGAGGATTTGAGTGGGAAATTACAATTGCGTAAATTCAGGGGAAGATCAACAAAGATTAAATGAGAATTTGTTAGAAGAAATAATCAGAGTAGATTAAAAAAAAAAATGGAATGAATTGCACCAGGCGGAAATAGGTCTACACCCAAGGAAGCTTTCAAAGTTGTAGAAAAAACTGAGATACATTAAACGGACAAGATGGCTTTCCATAAGGATTCTTCACAATGAAGGAGAAAACCCACTAAATCCAGAATCATATAGACCAATTTAATTATTAATTCAAGATGCAGATCCTCTCAAATTTTTTTTTAGCAAGAGGCTTGCATCGCCTACCAAATTGATCCATCCAGATCAATCGGATTTGTAAAGGGGACATCCGGTAAAGAATTTAGAAAAGTTATAGCTGCCGTAAACTGGACCAAATCTAATATAAAAAAATAACAAAAATAACATTATAATATCAATAGATGCCGAAGGCTTTTTTTTTATCATGTAAGCTGGAATTATCTGTTCCAGTACGCTGCAAAAGTGGGGATTGAGGGACCTTAGCCTTAGGATAAAACAATCAATGTTACGCAGATCCAAAAGCTAAAATAATGGCAACAGGGTTAACTGTCCCTCCCGAGTTTAAATAATACAGAGGTACGAGACAATGGGTGCCCTTTGTCACCGTTGCTCTTTAATTTAGCTATCGAGCCTTTGCCCCAATATCTGAGACGTATGGGAAAGTTTAAAGGAAATCAAACATAGGGACGTATGAGCTAAATTAGCTCTATTGCAGACGATCTGCTGTTCCTAGTGTCTAATCCAGAGAAGGCGTTGCCCAACATATTAAAAGCTATGGGGAATTTGGTAAATTCTCAGGTTCAAAGTTAATGTTACAAAAACAGATATTATCCTCACAATAAGATAATGTAACATGGGATGAGAAAGTTGCCCTTTAAAAGGACAAGGAAGAAGGGCGTGTCCAGCACAGACAGAGCGGTTGCACAGCTTCAGAGCTCCGTACAGGACCCGCAGGGAAAGTGGCCGCGACCCGCAGAAGTGCCCCAAAATAACCCCAACCATACGGGACCCCCCCAGCACTCACGCCGGCACCCGCTCCCACCCACCAACGAACGGCGGCGACATCCCGCGGCAGGAAGGAAGCGCTCCGGCTCACCGCCGCCCACGCGGATCAAAATGGCGCCCGCTCTCTCTAGAGAGTCTTTGAGAGGGAGGCGGCAACCGAACAGCCTGACGGCCCAGCACCAGATAAGCCACACCAGAGGGGAGATCGGTCGGTGAGTGGTCGGAGCGGCTGGTGACCCCCCTCCTTCTCCCCCCCCTCCGTCTCCCCCCCCTTCTTCTGCCCCCCCTTCTTCCCACCCCCCTCTCCTCCACACTGAGCTCCGGGGACCCGGAGCCACCTCTCCTGGGACACGCAACAGATACTCTGCTGGTAGTGGGAGAGCAGCAACTGCGCCCCCCCCCCCCCCCCGTGTCTGGAGCACAGTCAGAAGACTGTGGATGGTGAGCACTGGTAGGCCGGCTGCTGCCCCCAGTGATGGAGTGAGGGAGATGTGGCAGGCATCGGACGTGACAACCCGCCTAATGAGGTTACAGTGACCGCAGGGGTGTTCCCACTACTATATAACCAAATAAAATGACTATATAGCCACATACTAACAACACTCACAAAAACTGCCCTAAACTGCAAATTAAAACAAAATAGAAGTGCAAGGCCAGCAACAGATCTGTAGAAAATGTCAAACACTGCAAGAAAAAACCCAAAGCAGCTGAAAACACGCGTCAGAATTCCGACGATCGGAAGCAAAACGCCAAAAGCACACAACGCAGCGGACCTCGCAAACACATCTCACTCCCCGCAAGGCTCGCCTGGGCCGGGTAAAGAAAAAACTCTCTAATGGCTGAGGGAAAGATAGAATATGCTACAAAGGCTGATCTGACTAATCTAGCCACCAAAGATGACATACAAAAACTGTTAACAGATCTAACATTATGTTTCAAACCGAACTATCTAAGATCAAAAAGATGTTGTTTACTCTGGGGACAGGGTAGATGATCTGAGCAGGGTGGGGAACGTCCCGCCCTCCAACTGTTTTGGTCCAGCCCCCGTGAGTCAGGCGGCCGTTTGCGCGCTCGCAAGAAAGGAGGTGAAAAAAAAAAACTTCCCCTTTCCTGATTGGCTGCCTCGTGTGGCATATTGCCAAGTTTTTTTTTTTTTGCCAAGACCACCCCCCCCCTACGAGGCACGTCCACAGAAAGAGAGGAGTCTGCAGAGTAAGAAACCTGAATCTTGAATCTCCACACCAGGCATCAGTTGCGGAGGTGGGCACCTGCACCGATCCCCTCCTGCTCCGATCCTCCCCCTCCCCCCCTGCGCACGTCCACGGACCTCCTCCGATCCCCCCCTGCTCAGATCCCCCCCCCCCCGCGCACTTACACGGTCCTCCTCCACACACCGGGCAGCAGGTGTTGAGGGCACATGCTCAGAATCCCCCCCCCCCCGCGCACTTACACGGTCCTCCTCCGATCCCCCTTGCTCAAATCCCTCCCCCTTGCACACTTACAACGGTCCCTTCCTCCGATCCCCCCGCCAGAATCCCCCCCTCGCACTTACACGGTCTTCCTCCGATCCCCCCCGCTCTGATTCCCCCCCCCATGCGCACGTCCACGGACCCCGCCCACACACGTCCTCCTCCACACACAGGCTGCATTTCGCTAGCGCTGACGTGCGCGCTTGGCGGGTGACTTATAGTATATATATATAGATATATATATTATATACACATGTTGTTGTGTATGTATGTGTTGTGTATGTGTATGTGTATGTGTATGTTTATGTGTATGTGTTTATATACACTACAAATAGGTTTTAACCCCAGATTGGGTCCGGGATAAACGAGACGCACACACTCTTGTAAGTCCAAGAAGACTAATTCAGTTTAACTGGCCCACATCCAACGTTTCGATCACTAAACTTGACCTTTCTCAGGACGTGCAATAATGAATGCTAATAAACCCCCTTATATCTACACCAATCAAATAAAACAAACCACCCGTGTAAGGGCAAGATTGCCCGCGACAACCGCGCCGCTGTGACACCGCAGGCATATGTTGGAACGCTCGCCACTCTGGATATATTAATTAGGCTTCTCATGAGCGTACGGTGCCTGTATAGCACATAGAGCAAAACATAGTGACGGTTCGCGCATGCGCGAACCTCACAATGCCCCGTGTTGGATGCAAAGGCTGCGCATAGGATCCTGATGTACTTACTTATATCCCCATAGCAGCAATGCGCATTGATGTACCCCGAAAAGTGTCTATGTCTACATACACTTGCGCATACTTGGTCAGTTAAGAGACCAGAAACGACTGGGGCAACACTATACCAGCTCTGCCATTTAGTACAGCACATACATGGATTAAAAATCTAATCCACCCATGACTACAAAAGAATGGATTATAATTCACTGATGTATTAAACCTAGATTTAACTATGATGGCGCGCTCCAATACATACGTGACCAAAGTAATATAATACTGAACTAACATTAAAAAATATGTGTACTATATTACAATGAATGCTGTTACTACGGCTCAACTATAATAAATACTATAATTACATGACCAATAAGTCTAAAATCGGCAATGTATACAACGAGTCAAACATTCTATTTGAAATAATGGACCACAAGGCATAAGAGTGTTTAGCTAACATGTGACAATCTAATAGACATGAGTAGATTCCACTGAGGCACGATCAAAATCGAACTCCATCAACTATCTATCTCCGTCCTATAACACATTTCCACTGACATGTAGACACAACATGTTAGACATACCACAATAACAAATGCACCATATTGTTGCATGCATCAAAATCACGAAGTGGAGCCAATATCAACAAACTCAGCAATAACCTTCACCCTGGAGTGACCGCAGTGAGGAAACATAACGAGGACCACACAATTAAATAACACAAAATGGAAAAAGCAAAAGTACTATACAGAAAAAAAAAAATTTCATCAACCACAAAAATCAATAGTAAAAAAAGTTCATTTTACAAAAACACCCAAAAGAAAAATCTTCGTTCAGGCCAAAAGGTGCCATTGTCTTCAGATTGAAGATATGCCTCGCTTCCTTTGCAGTAGAATCGTTCCTATCGCCCCCTCGTGCGGGCGCTTGGATCTGCAATAATAGGCATGCATCTAATGTTGCCAAAGAATGTTTAAAGTCCCTAAAATTTTGGCAACAGGGAGGCATTTAAACTCCAAATCATTGGCATCTGTTGTTAAAGCTTTTCGAATTGTGGAACGATGTATTGCAATGCGTTCTTTAGCATTCGCACTGTTGTCCCTCTGCTATCGAGAGTAAACCACTGGGCATTTATCAGATATATGACAAATTTGATTCACACATTCAGGTGTTGGTGAATTTTTGATTTTGGTACCACTGTGTGGATGGCAATAAAAAAGCCCACCTGCATATATTGGCAATTTGTGGCACCCTTGCACTTGTATGCACTGGCTTTTGTATTAGCCATGTTTTGTCCTTGCGTATTATCAGTTGATCTGCTTGCGTGACTATATATCTCCAATAGATGGACCACGTCGGAAACAAAAAAGGGTGGTTCACGAAAGTGTGTGGCCTATCCTATACATGTTCGTCAAACGTCCATTCTCTCTAATACTGTGTTGATGCATGGAGATGCATGCTAAATGTGCTAATAACATTGAACTTGCATTGACTGTTTGCTCCCTTTGGCTTCGCCCTCCGCGATTTGTATCTTCTTTTGAAATCACACGGTCAAGAGCATGTTTAACAGCGACAGGGCTGTATCCCCGCTCAAGGAATCCTGTTCGCCATGTTGATGAAGCTGATTCTATCTCATCCGGATCACTGGGGATTCGTTTGACTCGCAATAGCTGAGAAACGGAAGACCTTTTTCAATGGAGCCGGGTGATGGCTAGTTGCATAAAGTAACGTGTTCTATCTGTTATTTTTTGAATAGCCTGTGGCCATTTGGCCCATGCTTTATACACCATAGTGTCCAAAAATGGTATCTCAAGTTCGTCTGTAACATAACGTAAACGTATTTTTCGATGGAATGCTGTTCAGATGGTCCCTAAAAATTGTGTAGTTTCTATTATAGTACCACTCCAAACAATGAACTATCGTCAATGTAGCGTAAAAACTTTCTGATTTTTGTGCATGAAAAGAGAAGGGGGAAGGGGGGACAAAAACGGAGCTGGAGGGAGGCGACGACAAAAGCGGAGCTGGAGGGGGACGACGACAAAAACTGAGCTGGAGGGGGGACAAAAACGGAGCTGGAGTGGGGGGCCCAAAACCGAGCTGCTGGTTTGGCCCCCCCCCCCTCCAGCTCCATTTTTGTCCCCCCACCCCACACAGACGCAGTGACAGGAGAGAGAGGGGGAGCCAGAACATTAAATCCCGGGCAACACTGGGTCTCTCAGCTAGTATACATACACATATATACATACCACAAAAGACAGGGGTGCCCAATGCTACATCCAATTGACAAAACATTTGGCAATAACTTGTATAAAGTACAAATACTTAAATAATAACATTTTCTTGGTTATTTAGTTAAACCCATTGGCCAAAGCCAATGTCAAGGTACATACCAACGTCAAGGTATAACTAAATTTGCAGGTCCTAACACTAAACTGTGAACCTTTCATTTTACCTCTGTATGAGGGGAAACAACCTCAGTGGGTCTTGTCCATACAGCTCTGAGGGGAGGGGTCACCTATGATGTGTTGGGTTTTGGATTTGAGTTTACTGTGAATGTGTGTGTTATGTTATAGTATTGTCAGATGTGTTTCAGTTCATGGAATTAAGGTCATTGGCAGCAAAAGTAATAAAAGGACTGCATGCATGGTGCGCTGTAGAAGAGAGAGTAAGAAACCCACAAAGGCAGTAGGAGAGCTGCAAGTATATACTCACAAACACACAGTAAAATGTACATAAAAATAGTCTCTTGGAACGTAAAGGCCATAAATTCTCCAATAAAAAGAAACAAAATTGTTCGACACCTGAAAAAATTAAGGACAGATATTGCACTAGTTCAGGAAACCCACCTGAATGAAGACGAAAGTAAAAAACTTAAGCGGGACTGGGTGGGAGAATGGGAAAGAAGGGAGGTGTAGCAATTCTAATTAATAAAGCACTGCCTCTGGAAATAATAACTTCCTCTGGGGACACGACAGGGAGACTGGTGCAATGCAGAGTAAAAATACACAAAACAGAATTAAACATTTATAATCTTTATGGCCCCAATGAGAAAAGCCAGAGCATTTTCCAGAGCACGGTGGAAAAAAATATTGAAAGACAAAAAGTAACAATACTATGGTGGGCGGAGATTTTAATGTATCTCCAGATCCATTGTTAGACAAATCAGCGCAAAATATACAACAGAGGGGACTAAATCCAGGACAGAAGAGTATTAAAACTCTGCTGTAAGTGCTAAAGGTGATGGACTGCTGGAGGTTACTAAATCCCATAGGGAGGGAGTACTCCTTTTTCTACCATCCTCATAATACCTTATCAAGACTCGATTCTTTTTTAATAAGTGACCATCTAATCCATAACCTGGGTATGGCTTCCATTGAAAACATCTTAATTTCTGACCGTGCTCCAGTCTGGATAGGACTAAATATTTGGCAGAAAGAACACAAAGATAGGATATGAAGGTTCCCGTCACAGTTATATCACAATGAGGAGTTTAAAGCTTTCCTACTAATGGTACAAATGGTACTAATTCAAGGACAATAACAATGCAAACCAAAAAGAAGGAGAATTGTATTGGGAAACTGCAAAGGCGGTGCTAAGGGGAGGTATAATGGCCTTTTCAAATAAAAAAAGGAAGGAAATAGACAGGGAATTCAGGAAAGCTAGTGACGAGCTGAGCGAAGCATACAGGAGCTTTAAACTAACCATCTTTGGCCACAAAAGAGGTTTAAAAAAAGAAAGGGCATATGCGAGATATGGCTGCAGAGAAAGGAAATAAAAAAAATGCAATATAGAGACTGTAATCTATATTGATATGGGAATAAAGCTGGCAAACTAATGGGGAATTTAGTCAGGAACTACACATCATCTAAACATATAACGAAAATACAGAAAGCTAATGGGGAAATCTTAACTGAACCCAAAGAAATATCTTTAGCATTTCAAGAATAGTATCAAAAATTATATGGAAAGAGTAAGGAAAATGCAGAGGTAATGGAGGATTTGATGGGAAATTACAATTGCGTAAATTAACAGGGGAAGATCAACAAAGATTAAATGAGAATTTGTATAGAAGAAATAATCAGAGTAGATTAAAAAAAAAAAATGGAATTGCACCAGGCGGAAATAGGTCTACCACCCAAGGAAGCTTTCAAAGTTGTAGTAAAAACTGAAGAATACATAAACGGACAAGATGGCTTTCATAAGGATTCTTCACAATGAAGGGAAAAACCCACTAAATCCAGAATCATATAGACCAATTTAATTATTAATTCAAGATGCAAGATCCTCTCAAATTTTTTTTTAGCAGAGAGGCTTGCATCAAGCCTACCAAAATTGATCCATCCAGATCAATCTGGATTTGTAAAGGGGAGACATCCGGTAAAGAATATTAGAAAAGTTATAGCTGCCGTAAACTGGACCAAATCTAATATAAAAAAAATAACAAAAATAACATTATAATATCAATAGATGCCGAAAAGGCTTTTTTTTATCATGTAAGCTGGAAGTATCTGTTCCAGGTACTGCAAAAAGTGGGGATTGAGGGACCTTAGCTTAGGATAAAACAATCAATGTACGCAGATCCAAAAGCTAAAATAATGGCAACAGGGTTACTGTCTCCCGAGTTTAAATAATACAGAGGTACGAGACAATGGGTGCCCTTTGTCACCGTTGCTCTTTAATTTAGCTATCGAGCCTTTGGCCCAATATCTGAGACGTATGGAAAGTTTAAAGGAAATCAACATAGGGACGTATGAGGCTAAATTAGCTCTATTTGCAGACGATCTGCTGTTCCTAGTGTCTAATCCAGAGAAGGCGTTGCCCAACATATTTAAAGCTATTGGGGAATTTGGTAAATTCTCAGGGTTCAAAGTTAATGTTACAAAAACAGAAATATTAATCCTCACAAATAAGAATAATGTAACATGGGATGAGAAGTTGCCCTTTAAAAGGACAAGGAAGAAGGGGCGTGTCCAGCAGCAGAGCAGAGCGGTTGCACAGCTTCAGAGCTCCGTACAGGACCGCAGGGAAAGTGGCCGCGGGACCCGCAGAAGTGCCCCAAAATAACCCCAACCATACGGGGACCCCCCCAGCACTCACCCGGCACCCGCTCCCACCAACGAACGGCGGCGACATCCCCGGCAGGGAAGGGAAGCGCTCGGGCTCACCGCCGCCCACGGCGGATCCAAAATGGCGCCCGCTCTCCTCGAGGAGAGTCTTTGAGAGGGGAGGCGGCAGCCAGAACAGCCTGACGGCCCGAGCACCAGATAAGCCACCCAGGAGGTGAGGAGTCGGCGGTGAGTGCTCGGGAGGCGGCTGGTGACCCCCCTCATTTCCCCCACCCTCCGCTCCCCCCCCTTCTTCGCCTCCCCCTTCTTCCCACCCCCCTCTCCTCCACACTGGAGCTCCGGGACCCGGAGCCCCACCTCTCCTGGGACCGCAGAGCAGATACTCTCTGGGTGTGGGAGAGCAGAACTGCGCCCCCCCCCCCCCCCGGGCTGGAGCACAGTAGAAGACTGTGGATGTGAGAACTGTAGGCCGGCTGCTGCCCACAGGAGTGAGTGAGGGAGATGTGGCAGGCATCGGACGGGACACCGCCTAGATGAGGTACAGTGACCGCAGGGGTGTTACCACTACTATATAAACCAAATAAAATGACTATATAGCCACATACTAACAACACTCACAAAAACTGCCCTAAACTGCAAATTAAAACAAAATAGAAGTGCAAGGCAGCAACAGATCTGTAGAAAATGTCAAACACTGCAAGAAAAAAACCCAAAGCAGCTGAAAACACGCTTCAGAAGTTCCGACGATCGGAAGCAACGCCAAAGCACACAGACGCAGCGGACTCGCAAACACAATCTCACTCCCCGCAAGGCTCGCCTGGGCAGGGTAAAGAAAAAGACTCTCTAATGGCTGAGGGAAAGATAGAATATGCTACAAAGGCTGATCTGACTAATCTAGCCACCAAAGATGACATACAAAAACTGTTAACAGATCTAACATTAATGTTTCAAACCGAACTATCTAAGATCAAAAAGGATGTTGTTACTCTGGGGGACAGGGTAGATGATCTAGAGCAGGGGTGGGGAACGTCCGGCCCTCCAACTGTTTTGGTCCAGCCCCCGTGAGTCAGGCGGCCGTTTGCGCGCTCGCAAGAAAGGAGGGGGAAAAAAAAAACTTCCCCTTTCCTGATTGGCTGCCTCGTGTTGGCATATTGCCAAGTTTTTTTTTTTGCCAAGACCACCCCCCCCTACGGAGCACGTCCACAGAAGAGAGGGAGTCTGCAGAGGAAGAAACCTGAATCTTGAATCTCCACACCAGGCATCAGTTGCGGAGGTGGGCACCTGCACCGATCCCCTCCTGCTCCGATCC